>CABFOS010120624.1:0-10284 GCA_900660315.1 Diretmoides pauciradiatus
TGTATGTATGTATGTATGTATGTATGTATGAGTTATATATTTGTTTGTATTATGTGGACCCCAGGAAGAATAACTGTCACACTTGATGATAGCTAATGGGGATCCGGAATAAACATAAACATAAACATAAAAGATGTGAATATTTCTTCCACCACTGTGCATCTGTGCCATCTAAAAAACAAAAACAATATTTTCAAGACGGTCATCATATTGCATCTCTAAGCGTGTGGTCACGTGGTGTGGGTCCAGTTTCCTCCTCAGCCCCGTGGACCACGTGACGCGGCTCCGCGGTGTCAGAGTGGAAAAGAAACAGGTAAATTCAGAGTCTCTCGCTTATTGTGTGAGCGAGTCGGTGCGTTATATTTCCCTCAACATAGTTGTATCAACTTGAGGCTCGGGGACTATATCCAGTCCTCAATCCGACTATAGGAGGTCGACAACGAGGCCGCTCGGTCGGTTGTACTGCAGAATATCTCACGTTGAACCGGGTTTCTGGTTAGTATCGCCTGTTATTTATTTTCATTTCAGCGGCCTACGGGCCTGCCTCAAGCCTCGGCCTCGCGTACTCCCGCACGCCCGGACATCGTGGTGTAATCGCGGATGCGCTGTGATGTAGCGGAGTGGTGGTGCGGCTCGCGGAGCTAACGGCGCTAACGTTACCTAGCTACGGGATATACGTCGTTAGTACATTATGTTAGCATTAAGCTAGCGCTAGTTAGCTAACAACCAGCGGTGGCGTCCGACTGATTACTGTTATGGGCGTTTTTGGTGTTAATATCCGAGGCGGTATCCGTGTTGGTTGGCTGATTATCCGGACTGAAGCGAGCTATCGGTACCTCACTGCCTAGCCGCGGTATCGTTAGTTCTCCTCGCTGTCGCCATGAGGCTGCGAGAAGCGGAAGAAGCCTTTAGCCCACCGAGACTTAAAGGTTGATAGCGTTAGCAGCTTCGGCTAGCTAGCTAGCTAGGTGGTGGTGGTGGCTAACGGGTTGTTTAGCACCAGTGGTTCTCAACCTTTTTCATATCAGGGACCATTATTTAGTCTCATTAGAGCCACGGATGATGTCACCATTTGATGAGATTTTTAGCCTCTCAGACCCCCAAACGTAGAATATTTTTGTTGAATTCCAACGCTGTACTGATGTGGTAGAGAGATAACAGGCAAACTTTGATCAAAATAACAATTCTTCTACATTCTCTAATTGTGTAAAACTTCTTGTAAATTAAGTAATGCAGATGTTTCATTTGTACACTCTCAAGAGTTACAGACCTATAAGGGTCCGTCTCTTCTGTACTTGATCTCTGTGGGCCACTATTTGGGGATGGTTGTATCTGCTTTTGATGCCCTTAAACAGTATGCTTCAGCACAAACCCTATGAATGTTACTCCTTTCATTTTCCTCTACTGTTTGACTGACATGCTTCCAGTCCTGCACTCCACTTATGAAGGGACTACTTTCACCTGGCTTGGCAAATGCTAAACACACCGTACAAAATAGTGTATGATTCTCCTCCCAGTATGTGAGCCATTTCCCAATAGCGCCATCTTTCCAATTGAACCCTCTCTTTAGAGACAGATTTTGGGGCTTTTACTGAGGGTGGTAAGAAAAAAAATTGTTCCAAGGCTGTGATGGTCCGATTTGGGGCGCTTAAAATAATGGGAGGTTGAGCTATCTTCTTGGTACTCCGCTGTACTGTGGTCTTCCTGTCATCTTTTGAGCTGAAACTATCCTTAACCTGAATAAACAAATGATTGAATGGATAAGTTGCATGCTTTTTTTGACGCTTTATTTGATAGAGACAGTGAATGTGTGACAGGAAAGTATGCGGGGTCGGGAGGACCAAACACAGGGTTTACATGTCTAATTGCCTATAACAGCACTTCATACAATGTACTCCATGCAGATTTATATCAATTTAATATTTGTTTTAATGTAATTACACTTTTTTTCATATGCATTAATCTGGATAACTCAAATGGCAGTATTATTTTACAAAAATGATTATTATTTTGCCTCATGTCTTCATTCATTTTAGTAACCCTGAGATACTTTGAATAGAGATACATGGAGTGGCGTCATGCGGGTAATGTAGGCTGATCATGTAGACCTACAGTAGTTGATAGAAGCTGACTATAGTGAGAAAGGCAACGGCAACCTGAATAAATGTAACTGTGTCCCTGCCTGGCTACTTACCAGTACCACTCGACCCTCTGCTGTCTGCCGATGTTTACCAGCAAAAGAATCATCAGTCAACACTAATCAAGTTGTTGCATGCAGCTTTATAAAAAATGAGGCAGGGATTAGGGCACGTCAAAATGAGTAAAATGATCTCTCGCGGGGTTGTTATTGGCTTCAGCATTGTCTGTAATTTATACTCCCTACGCTAATCAATGCTGACTCATCTAAAATTGACCCTTTCCATGCACTTTTAACTGAAAATGGCTCTCACAGCGGGAAGCTAACTGTTGCTCCACCCTCTCTGTCGGTCTGGGGAGGGTGTAGACTTACATGCCACCTACGAAGCATGTGGAGTCACCAGTCACCGGGAGATCGTAATGTGTGTGGATCCCCTCCCCACTGAACAGGCGCCCCGACCGACCAGAGGGAGGTGTTAGTGCAGCGACCAGGACAAATCTCCTCGTCCGGCTTCCCACCCGCAGACACGACCAATTGTACCAGTGGAGACGGTAGCAACCATGAGGTTCAAACCTCAGGGTTGGTAGGCAACGGAGGAGCGGAGCGGTGGGCAGCTAATGACATGACCATTATCTTCCTCCTCGCTGGTCAGATGATGATCTTTGCATGTTTTTGATGGGGGTCCTTATTTTTGGAGGAAACCCCAGGTAAGCACGAAGAGAACATGCAAACCGGCCCAGGTGGGAATCGAACCCAGGACCTTCTAGCCGTGAGGCGACAGCGCTACCACTGCGCCACCGCAATATAAGATAAATACTTTTTTTGAAAGGCAAAACACGTTCACCATTTTACGGTTTTAATCGATCCCTATGAACTGTTACTCCTGAACATAGGATCTTGTTAACCTCCTTACAGCTTTTAGCATCCTTACAGACCATGAACTTATGCTTCTTCTTTTTTAACTGATAACATTCTATGAGTGTATTAGTGTATTATCTTTTAACTTGTCACATAGAGCCTACTCAACATTTACAAAACTCTGGGTGCTCATATGTATTTGGTTTAATGTGTTTTAAAATTAGCTTTCAACAAGCCTCTGCCTCTCCCTGTGTCATGTTAACAAGCGCTGCATAATGTCGAGCGTGTTTATTTAGAGGGAAGACGCATGCCTCCATAGAACTGCGCCCATTAACTCGAAGGCTGTTAAGGGAGAGTGATCTGCCCTTGCTTAACCCCAAGCGAAAAACAAGTGGATAATGTATATGTGTGAGATAAAAACCACTTAAGTCGCGTACCCTGACCGCATCGCATTCTTCATTTCAATTTCTTGCGTCGAGCTTTAGAACCCTCAGCTTGAATACATAAGCAGGCAGGTTTTAGTGTCCCCCAACTGTATGATCTTGTTAGCCACTTTGATTTGCACTTTGCTTGTATGTCCGTGATGCAAAAAAAGAAGAAATAAAATCAAGCATAACCTCATAATCTGCAGAATTATACGTGACCGTGTGTTAGATCTCACTGATGTACAGGTCAGCGGATCTTGTTTATACTGATTCAAGTATCCATATTACCAAAATGTCACCCCTGAAGAGTTCACACTGCCATTAACCTTTTCAACGGACACACTTTAGGCCTCATTAACCTTTCCAGGCTCTGCAAAAAAAAGAGCAAAACGATGCAGCTTTCACCCTCACCAACATCGGATTTAAGCAAGTACAATACCTGACCAACCATGAAATTGAGCACTTACTAGGTCTCACTGGTGACAGAGCGAAATCAAGGTAGAATGTATGTGGCTGTTAGTGTATGCAGAGAATCTTATTGTCTGGACTTTGAAATTGGAATGAAATATTCATTGCCTAAACATATTGGTTTCCCGGAGTAAATGGAGGCCGCTCGGAGAGACGAGTGTCCGAGGCGGGCCTCTTGCGTTAGCATTGCCGTGATGTACCTGGGAATGAATTCCCTCTACAATGAGCATACTCTTCAATGCTGCATGATGATGCGCCATTTACCAGCAAAAGAATCATCAGTCAACACTAATCAAGTTGTTGCATGCAGCTTTATAAAAAATGAGGGAGGGATTGGGGCACGTCAAAATGAGTAAAATGATCTCTCGCGGGGTTGTTATTGGCTTCAGCATTGTCTGCAATTTATACTCCCTACGCTAATCAATCCTGACTCATCTAAAATTGACCCTTTCCATGCACTTTTAACTGAAAATGGCTCTCACAGTGGGACGCTAACTGGCACCGTCATTTCTCTTTCAACTAATCTCAGCAGGCTTCCAATATAAATCTAATAAGGAGCCGGAACTGTAGTCTACTATGGGTACGGCAGCTGTGTGGCAGTGTATAATGTATATGTCTGCCCAGGTTAGCACAATAGACTGGGGTTGATCAGAGGGACGAAAGAGAGACAAAAGAACCCACTGTGGTTAGTATTACAGGCGGGGTTCAACCAATGTGAGCTCTTCTTTTCTTTTTGTGATTAATGGTTTTTATTGTTTTCAGGACGACAAAACATGCAAACACTTCAAACACAGATGACATCAACTTGACACGAAACATTAACACAAAACAAAATGGAAACCGCAATAAACACAAACACGGCCACAGATAAAGAACGACCAAAACAGTAATAAAGTAATACTGAATAAAATATAACAGTGGTGCACAAAATCCTCAGAAGTCCACAGCATTGTTCGTCAAGTGGCACTCAGCCAATATGCTCCTCCAAGAGCTGAAAACGCTATCAAGCACTCAATATATGAGAACCAATGTGAGCTTTTCAAGACCAATACCATTTTCATGCCAAACAATTACAAGGTTTCAATGTTTCCTTCAGAATGTCATTATTGGCATGGTGAGGAACCAACATGACACTAAGACCTTGCATGTACGTTGATAACTCTTTAAGGCAGGGTGACCTGCTGCACCTGTTCAGTGATAGGGGAAATTCTGGGATAGACAACGCCTTTAAATGGATAATTCATTTACAAAAAAACATTGAATAAATGAATAAATCAGTATGCAGGGGGGGGATTCTTTGGAGGCAGCTGTAGTGAGGGAGGAACTTACATCATATTGTAGATGGACAGCATTGACTGGCTGATATTGATCTATTTACCGGCCTGATACATCAGCAAACTGCAGTATCAGTCTGACCATTTCACCTTAAACAGCCCCCTTGCTTTTCCTCATTCATTTCCTATGCTGAACAGTACAGTTGCTATGCGTGCAGTGGTTTCCCTGCTGCTGGCAACGCTGTGATCTGGCCAGCGACTGAAGTGGGGTTGTGGTCTGTGACCGCGATGTTACCTGCAAGCTGGAGTCGGCGGGCTGGGTCACGACACGCCGTCTCGGCTGAGGTCCGGGGTTTAGGTCCAGTCTTGTGTGGTCATGACTCCGACACTGCACCACCATCGCTATGGCAACCCTCTGAAAGACTGCCTGCATCATTTCCAGTCATTAGCACATTTTAAAGGCAGAATATCTTCTCCCGGCTATATCGTCATTTTGACAGCCTTTCAATATCCATTACAAAGCATTGGCAATGCGAATTTGACCCGTGCGAGATGCAGATGAGCCAGACGTGAGCGTATCTGACATGTATATACAACAGTTTGAAATTGCCATTATTCAGTGTGCACTGTAGGCTATTCATTTATTCACGCTGGAGTCAATGCTGCTGTGAATTCATTATGAATATCAGAAGAGTGTAAAACACATTTTGCCAGCTGAAACAAAAGGCCGCCAAGTGCATCGCCATTTAATCATTTAATCATAGGCATCTGACTTTGTAATAGTTGGAGGAAAATGAATGTTTCAACACAGATGAGTGAAGCTTAGGATGCGCTTGCATCTCTGTAACGGCTAATGAATTTGTAAAGATAGGACATCCCGGCTTAGTTGTTTATTCTTTTATATTCTTTGGCGCTTGGTAGCGAGGTTGTGTTTTAAATATATTGCCACTTCCAAGTTCCAACTATATGTCCCCTCTGTGCTTCCTGAGTACATATCGGGGGGGCGGCAATAGCTCGGTTCCCGGTTCGAGGCTCCTCCGGGTAGCGTGTCGAAGTGTCCTTGAGCAAGACACTGAACCCCTCACTGCTCCCGACGAGCAGGTTGGTGCCTTGCATGGTTGCTGCCGCAGTGTATGAATGTGTATAATGTATAATTTGTAAAGCGCTTTGGATAAAAGCGCTATACAAATACAGTCCATTTACCATTTTATCCATATCGGTAACAGTCGGTTCTGAAGCTATACCAAAAAACCCTGCGCATTTAAACAAATTTTAATACGGAAAAGACTTGATGCAAGGAAGCTGAGTACAATACGATGCATTACACTGCACAAACAGCTTCTCTGTTGATGTGGGAGATGCGGTTTAACCTTGTCTGAGAGGTTTTGTTCTTCCACAGTGTAATCACTACATGATATCAGAGCATATGTTGTTTTGATTCACCGCAGCGCTGTGATATGTAGAAGACAAATTCCACTCCGGGCTAATAACGATCTATTCTGTTCTATTTTGTGCATCAAAAATGCATCAAATAATATAGCCTGCCAATGTAATCAGGCTGTGGTTTTTACAGTATCGGTTTTATTGTCTGTCCTGTAGTACTAAACTCAAAAAGCAAAATACTTAGAAAATATCTCTTACTTACTTACTAAGTATATACATACACATTTGAATACATGTATGTGTGGAGCATGCCTGTGTGTGTAATGTGTCTGCCTGTCAGGAGGTCTGTTTGTTGTGTGTGTGTGTGTGTGTGTGTGTGTGCGCGCTGTGTCGTGTTCCCCTCACCACATCTATCTAATTATGCGCAGAGCAAAGCGACGATGAGACAATTCAATGTTTTGTAGTAATTGATCCTTCCACCTGAGGGCAGTACTTTCTAATCTAATATCAGATAAATCTGTTTCACATCTTCAATTAAACCACAACATTGGATTTGCTTTCAGGTTGAGCTCATATGTTCTAGTTTGCCTCCTTCTGTCTGAAAACAGTTCAATATAACGCTTTGTACTGTAGTTCCACCGAGCCCCTGCAGGATAAACAATATGAACTGTACCTGAGGATGAATATCGGGATTTTATCTTTCTAGCACTGTGTGTGAGTATATAGAAATATCATGAATGAATAGGCAGGTAAAGGTTTGGCATCTTGCTGAAGGGTACTTCACCAGGATATATGGCTGTTATGGACACAGATTGTTGCAGGGATTGAACCTGTGAACTGTGATCCACGGAAAGGTCTTTTTTACTATTCCGCCTCTTATGGTGCCAATTCGAGGTTTCTTTGTGTTCCGTACATGCATTTGACTCTATTCAGTGCAAAGCTTTACAACGATCTGCAGTATATTTTGGCATTCTGACCTGTGTTACAGAGCTGCAGTGGAAGGATAGACAAAATAGATATAGATATGATGAGGCATTTAAACTTAAAGCTGCACGGGGTAGTGGCTGGGTAGTGTAGGGGTAAAAGCCCTTGCCTATCACCGCAGAGACCCGGGGTTCGCAACCCGGCAGCGGTACTTCCGGCTTGGTCGGGCGTCCATATAGACACAATTGGCCGTGTCTGTGGGTGGGAAGCTGGATAAGGGGATTTGTCCTGGTTGCTGCACCAGCGCCTCCTCTGGTCGATCGGGGCGCCTGTTCAGCGCGGGAGATAGCGTGAATCGGTGGCGGACTCCACATGTGTCGGAGGAGGCATGTGGTAGTCTACACCCTCCCCAGACCGGCAGAGGGGGTGGGAATTGGCAATGACTAAATTGGGGAGAAAACGGGGAGAAACAGCCAGGAGAGCTGAGCACTCCTCAGACAGCTCGTCTGTGGAGGAGTCAGTCTCCTTTCCAAAAAATAAATAAATAAAGGTCAGGCTGAAATAGAAACGCGTCCCATCCCTACTAGTTGAGATGCTGTAGATTTACCTACATGAATTTCTAATGCCGGGTATGTTCACTTGTCCACCCACAGGAAGTAATGAATCGAGACTTGAAACCGTCTCCTAAACTGCAGCAAGCGAGGCTCCGTCCAGAGAAAACTGGACTCACCAACGTCAGATCCTTTGCCTGTCTCATCTCTTTGGTGTCCTTTGGTATGAAGTGATCACAGAAACACGATCATGAGAGTTTACTGATGGCACATCACATGATTTCTGGGTTATTGAAGTTTGCATGATTTCAAACGGTTACCTCTCGTTTGCCATCTTTACAGCTGCCAACGTGCAGGTTGCCTAATGCAACTTTAATGTTGTGGTCTTGGTTAGGCTACTTCAAGGGAAGTTTGCTTCCACTCACTTGTTCCCTTTTGCTTGCAGACCTCAGGCAGTTTGTTTTCTGTCTCACACCAGGCTGTGATGCGCACAGCAGAGCTCTACTGTAGCATTGCTTTTTGCTTTTTTATTCTCCCCAGAAACAATTACATTCTCCTTTACACAATTCAATTATTTTCCCTGATCAGAAACACGTGCCTGAGGCCTCGGCTGTCTCCTCCTCTTCATCCAGAGACAATCTTTTAGCTGATGACATACAGAGCCACCTTCACTGTTGAGGAGAAGAAAATACTAATTTTCATAAATGAAAAACAATTATTTGAATGTCTTATGCTGGAGTGACAATTTAATTTGTATTCTGCGCTGTAGAATTTATACCCAACATTAACATACTGCAGAGCCAAACTATCTGTCTTTTTTCGCATTAGTTTGGAAACGGAGAGAGAAACGTAATAAGAATTAAGACTCAATGACTAAGACTAAATTAATCTGATCCATCGCTGTCAATCTATAAGAACTCAGTAGGAATACAGAAATCATAGAGAAGGCACAAAGAAAACACCGTGAAACATCAGATCAGAGTATCGCCAGTACTAAAACTTTCCACTGAAACCGAACTACAGATAAAACAAGCCTCGATTTTACTGCAATAACAGAAAGATGTTAAATGCTTGTATCATTTTTCACAGAACCCTTCAGATATCGAAAATGATCAACACCAAATAATATTATTGCAAAACTATAGTGTACCATAGAAAACATCCTCAAACAAAGACATCTCAAAAACAACAACACAACACTTTTTGGAAAACATCAAACAAAACCCAGTAAAGCCATATTTGTGTCTGACTACACCATTGGAACATTAATAAAGCAAAGGCAATAGAACTTTGTTTGATCATCCACTAACAGGATTAGACTTTAATAGAACAAACCTCTAATAAGTTTGATGATAACAGCAGCAGATCAAACCCAGATATTCTTCTCGGGACATAATCAACTGTACTTCTCATATTGGGATGCGATTAAGTTGTGGGGATTGTTATCGGGAATCTTAATATTCTGTGACCGCTTTTTAAAAGTCGTATTGTGATGAAACTCTGCATGTCAATAATCTTAAATCCACGGCAGGGGGTTGCTTGCTTGTGATCTTGCAGTATGGGAAAATGCAAATGAAAGCCAGACTAAAATTAGATTTTGACAACTATTCTTCTTAGTGTTGGACCCATATGGGATTTTTGAAGCCAACACAGTAATATTATTGTACTGAAGCTGCCGGTAGACAGTATGTTGTTTAGCTTGTTGAGTGATTAGTGATTTTAGATTAGAGAAGAGGTTATTAGTTTCATTAGTATTCGTTTTATTAGTTCCATTAGTTTACATTGTTACCTCAGGTTTTGTTTTGCACTTACACTTATACACTTTAATTTGATTTAGTATCTGCTTAGCTGTTATAGTGATTTAGAGATTGCTTGAGTGATTTTAGTGATTGCTTAATTTAGCTCGTTTACCTCTACCTACTTCCTACTTTACAGCTGTAGCGCAATAATTTCCCTACGGGGATGAAGAAAGTACCATCTTATCTTATCTTGTGCTGATATTCAATACATCTTACAATTTTCATGCAAAAAAAAATCAAATATTCAGTTCCGTTATTCCACATACATTTTGAGAGGCATTGTCTCATCCATGATATGAGCATCGTTCGTTCGTTCGTTCGTCGTTTTCCGCTTATCCGGGTCCGGGTCGCGGGGGCAGCATCTTCAGCAGGGAAGCCCAGGAAGCCCTCTCCCCCGCCACTTCCACCAGCTCTTCGCGGGAATCCCGAGGCGTTCCCAGGGCAACCGAGAGATGTAGTCTCTCC
>CABFOS010120658.1:0-11462 GCA_900660315.1 Diretmoides pauciradiatus
AACACTGCGGCTGGCACTCCCAGTATCGCCCTATTTATTAGTCCTCAGATTCACAAGATTTCCTTCCTCGCACCTCTTGTCACTCTCTGTTCCCCCTTCCTCTGCACTCTGAGCTCTCTCTTCCCCCCGAGACTTGATGTTGTTTTACAGACTCACTGTGTATACGCTCACTCTTCTTTGTGCACTTTCATTTCCGCTTCTTAACTTCCTGGTTTTCACCCTCTGACTACCCCACTCCATCCCAACTCTACGCTGAGCTCCTGTTCCTTAACGCTGGCGTCCTCTGCTCTTTCCTGCGTACCTCTACACTCTATTGGCATTACAGTCTGTGACAGTCATGTAATGTAATCTGAGAACTGGACTTTTGTTGTTGATGGTTGAATTGTGTTTTTACTGTTTTGAAGGTTTTTTGTTTGTTTGTTTGTTTGTTGCTTGTTTTGTCGATTTTTGTCTGCCTTTCTCTCGCCCCCCCTCTCTCTCCTTTGCGTTCACTAAACGTCAGTGCGTGTGCTGCTCTCCTGTGTCGTCCTGGAAGCCGGGTCACTGACTCCTCCTCACACTGGTCCTAGCTGGAAAGATAGGGAGTCTAAACTGCTCACCCATCACTGACCCGGTGCCTGGAGAAGACCGCACAGCAGGCGATCGCACTGCGAATAGTTGAAATAAAGCTTCCTACAAGGCATGAGTTTAATCCAGTGCCGTTGCCCTGCTGCATGCAACAGGATCAGACCAAATAAGGCCCAGAGCAGATCTGCTAATGTTTGTTTAACAGAGTCCTTGTGTGGAAGTCTGTGGTACTACGGGTGATTTGTAGATCAGTGGTTTTGCTCTGAGCCTTGGCCCCGCAGTCTGACCTCCTCCAGTGCTCCATGAGTCTCGTAGAACCCCACCTCCTTCCCCGGTGTATCTGCTCCCTGTTCCAACTGTGTTAAGCTGCAGTTCGATCCCGACTATTTGCAACATATCAATCCCTCCAAGAATTCAAACGCCTGAGTCAGCGCATTGCCTCAAATATCAAAATTGGAACAGGATAAGAAAGAATGGTTTATTTGACCTCTGGTACCAGTCTAAGACTAAGAGTGGCTCTGCAAACTTCTGTCATGTACAGTATATTATTATGCACCTATTTCACCAAATGACATCTGTTTCCACCCTTAGTAGCCTCCTATCATACTTACGGATGGGGTAGTGTAGTTGTATAGCAGATGTTATAATGTATTGCTGTGATTACACTGAAGGATAATATTCGTACTACTAAGCTGCTACGGTGCTGTAATCCTGTAGCCCTCAGTTGTGGCACCAGAGAGTCAACTGAATAATCCAGAATAGAGTGACCTTCTCATGTAACTGCATTGTTCTGCCTCTTTTCTCTTGACTAGTTTGTGGAAGACTGGGTATTGTTTACTTCAGCGAAGGACAAGTCACAGTTAAACTATTCACCTGTCTCCATTTTTTTTTTAATCAGCTAATCTGCACATGGGGTTTTTAAGGTATTCTCTTTGTAAGCAGAAGGTCCTTTGTGGATAGCCTTTGGGAAAGGGAGTGCTAAGTGTAGTCAGTGGCTCTAGGTTCCTTCTCAGTCAGTATTAGGCGAGGTGGCATCCACTGTGAGAGCGCAACTGTAAACCTGCGCCCTGTGCCACTTGGACATCACAGTTTGCATCACAGTAGCTCTGCACATCACATTACATAGCGTGTAACGAGATATAGTCCCAGTGTTTGGTTTTTTTCTCCCCTCAGAACTGCCTTGACACTTCGTTTGTGCATTGACATATGATGAACATGAATGGCCATTTTTTTTTTCTTTTTAAATGTCCTCCCTTTACAATTTGCCCAGCGGTACCTGCTGTTTTAGTTTCTGCCATTTACATCTCAAGTCACTGCCTGGTCCAGCATGACATAACTTACTAGTAGCAAGATAAAATCTGACTTGATAGCGTCTTTTTGTTTGTGTACCCCGGTTAGGCCCCTTTCATATCTGTCTGCAACTGTAGATAACAATGATAATGTCTGTAACCCCAAGGTCAGGTCAGCCATTCCATGAGCATCTTCTGACCAGTAGTAGAGTTTGAATACAGAGTTGATCAGCTGTCATTCAGGAATGTCAGTAGAAAAATAAGTATATATAAATATACACACATATATTCCCTGTTCCTGAAAATGCTTTGACTGATATCAACTAAAATGAAAATGACTCCTCTAATCAAACGTACTAATATTATTTTTTTTCCTGTGCATAAGGTTTAATTAAAATCTGTATCTTGCATGATTAGGAATGTATATTTTTTATTTTCCGTTTGTCCCAGTCCATGAACATGCTCATACACAAACCGAAACTCCATTGTCATTCCTTTTTGTCCTTTCTTTTATAGTTTATAGTTTTTGTTTTTTTAATGAAGTTGACCATTCTACATTTTTGATGGTATTGTATTTTTATCTATTCTGACTTCAGACAATTATAAAAAGCGATATCTTTGAATGTTTTAAATTATTGAACATTGGGGACGGAAGGGGGTTCTATGTGGTGTTCTGACACTGAGGAGGGGGCTCTGAACCAGTTGAGTAGATCAGGTCACGTGACGCAGTGTTCTGAGAAACAACCCACTTTGTCTTAATTCTCTATCGGTTCAATTGTAGTGATATATCTTACCAGGTTTTGGCTTGTGACATTGAAATATACTCATATGGCTCTGTTTTTGAAGGTCATGTCTTATTCCTTCATACTCGATTCTCCAGCTGTACGATGTAATATAATGTTTTAAAGGGGATTATGTGAGTAAGACAACATGAGTTGTTTATCTACATTCCCTTTAAAGAAAGAGAAGTCTACCCAAATTAAAATAAAGGCTGTAAAAAGCTGCTGTAGTCTGTGTGTGTGTGTGGTGGTGAACCAATAAACTCCCACATATGATCAGAAATAACTGTTACATATGTTCTATCTGTATGTGTGAGAGAGGGTATTCCTGTTTTCTAACTAATAAAAATGTTCTTGGCGCAGAAGGTTTATAAGACATCTGTCCAATTTCATGTCAGGCAGTTAAAAGTGATCAGTACAGCTAATTTAGATTTATTGGTAAATTACTCCAATTCCCACAAAGCCTCAGCTGCCAGGCAGAAAGACTCCAGAGACCTGAGTAGTTTAGTTCACTGACTTGACTAAGTTGAGTAGAAGAGATGATAGATTGCCCTAGTAAGCTATATTACTAAAGTGTCAGGTTTTTGGTGTTACTCACGTGTAGCTTGAGATTTTATAAGTAAGCAAGCTGTTTAACATTTAATAAAAAAAAACAAATTGATAAGGTTTTTGAAAATTGATGTGAAAATTCCAAAAAAAATGATATCAAAGTTGTTGTTTTTTTAATTTGATATCAAATTTTTTAATTTTTATATAAAAATTCAAAAACTTTCATATCAAATTTTTATCACCCACACAATTGTTTTTAAAAAGTAAGATTTCCAGTAAACGTTTTCAAGCTAAAACACTTAATGATGACTTTGCAGTGTATTGCAACGTTTTCAATAATACGGACGTGTGAACATGAAGGATATGGGTGTAATCACATTTTCTTTCCCCAAAAAATGCTATTTCACAGCATATATTCAAAGCCATATAGGCCCATGCAAGACATCAATGGACTGCTAAGAATCAAGACTCAACAACACAAAACTTTAACAAATAAATACTACAAGATATGTTAACTTCTTATTGTGGGTAACTGCCTGAGTTGACGCAGCTATCTAAGCTAAGGGGGATGTGTTCAGAGATGCATCAAGCTGGACAGAGATCCAAGCGGAAGTAGGATGATTTGGCTTTCAAAATAAAAGCAGAAGTTGTCGCTTTAATAAAAACAAGTATTGTGTGGCGTGTACTTAAAAAACACAAAAAAAATCGTACCAAAATACTCAGTGGATTTCTTGGATGAAATATGTAGGGGGACTATAGGTGTAAAATATGCATATTTAATTATTATAATATAATATATATATAATTATTTTAATTGCAAGATCACTTGTGGTAATGGTGTGGCTGTGTATGTGTGTAGTATGGATATATTTAGAATTTATGTATTATAATTTATGTATTATACAAATTCATCAAGTTTGCCCTGGTACAGGTAGTTCTAGTTCTAATTGAGAAAGTTATGATTTAATGAAAAGGGGATTAAATAAGTGTATACTTCTTCTCACTCCTTTTCAAATATGTAAAAATCCATTGTTTTCATTTTGTTATAATGGCTGTTAAGGCTACAGTATTCTTGCTTGTTTTTTGTGCATATTTGAAATAAAATTATATCAAATCAAATCAAAATTATGTTTCAATGTATTTACATTACTCAAACATGATGCGACACGTTGGCCAATCAGGGCTTTTATTTTTAAATGTCGCACCCGGAAGTGGTGTTTGTCTTATATCCGCGAGCTTGCCGCCTCTGGTGTTTTTAGATAGTCGTCAACTGGAGCTCCACGGGGTTTGTTCACAACAGATGAAAGCGCACCAACTGTGACCTAATAAAGTCGAGTCGCGATTTCTAGGACATTTTTTGTGTGGAGGAAACGACCCTATATGGTCCACGAAGGCCTTTGTTTTTCTTGTTATTGTTTGTAACACCGAGCTAGCCTTGTCATTCTTTGTATAGCTGGGGGTTGCTGGTTTATTTACACGGATCGTTGAGGAATATGGCTCAACATGGACATCATGTAGCCAGTTCCCAGAAAGCCCTGATGCTGGAGATGAAAAGTCTGCAGGACGAGCCGGTGGAGGGCTTCAAGATAACTTTAGTGGACGAGTCGGACATGTACAACTGGGAAGTAGCGATATTCGGACCCCCAAACACGCACTATGAAGGTGGTTATTTTAAGGTGAGTAGCTACTGTTAGCTAGCGATCCCTCTATTGTTCTTCAGCTAGCAAAGAAGCTTTCATTTACCTCTTGAACATGTGTTTTAAACGACTACCAAATGGATAAGGTTCACCTTTCATTTAACAGCAGCGAATATCGAGTCGTTTGTTCCTTGTTTACCGTCATTGAAAAGCTATCCCATGTTTCCCCCCTCTTTGTTCAACTTTCAAGTGCCTCCATTCTTTAGGTGTCATACTAACTTAGTGGTGTCAGAAAGGAGATGTTAAAGTCCCTCGAGAAAGAACTGGGGGGTTTCTTTGGTCCAGAAACTATTTCAACGAGGTCCTCTTAACTATTGACAATCGGCACATGGCTTCATTTGACAGTGTTACTTTGTCTTCTTTTGAAACAAAAGGTTGTTTCCATAATATAATCCAGCCTCCAGCCAAGCTCATCTAACTTAACCATTTCCTTTGTGTTAATCCTTTCTAACCAAGAGACCAAGAGACTGCATTTTCTTGCTTGTGTACCCAAATGTACTCAAAGCAATCAGAATAGATCCATGATACCCTTGCTTTTGAAATGCATATATTCAGCCCCAGTCATCTCCTCTATAGCAACACATTTGATGTGTCTATTTCCTCGTTTGACAGTGCAGATATGCTGGTTTTACAGATCAGCTGTTCCTGTTTATGTGTCTTCTTCATGAAACAGGGTAGGCAGCTTCTCATTTTATTTCCTAGCACTTCTATGTCTTGCACGATCATTCTAGGGTCACAGGAGTGTATTGCTTTTTACATCTATTCTCAGGGCACTGTGGCTCTGACCCTTGACCCCTTTGCTATTGGTTGCTTGTAATGTTGATCTAGGAACTGAAGCTTACTCAGCTGTTGGACTCATCCTAGGTTCCTCACTTCCTCTGTCAGCTAAATACCTAAAACATAAATGTAAGTTAAAGAAGTCGTAGCCTATACTGTCGATTTGACACAAACACCAAACCAGTGGGTGAAAATCAAGGTCAGCACACTAAGGGGTTTGTTGTACACTCAACTTTCAGGTCACTAACGTTTTTTGTTTTTTTTGTCCCATCAAGAAGTCATATTTTTGTCTCTGTCAGGCTGAGTCAGAAGACAAATAGACCCGTGGCTGTTCTGCTCCATTCTTGTCCTAGAAAGTTATTGTACTGTATAACAGTAAAGATAAAGAGCTTTTTCCCTTACAGATGTGGGTAGATAATGTTCCTCTTTTACATGACAAGACAAGCAGTATATAGGTCAGGGTCTTTAAAGAAGGTTTTATTTTGTCTGAAGGGTAGAAATCAAAATAATGACATGCTCACATGGAACATGGAACAAATGCTCTCCTCACTAGGCCTTTTTCTGGGTAGCTCTTAATGCTAAGTCGTGTGTTAGCTCAGTGTTTGTTGGAGGGCTTTCTGAATAACCGGTTAATTGTGATGTTGTGAATGAAGGCTGCAGCAGTTGGGTTAGACAGCTTATTAGAAGCACACTGTTCTTAAGCCGGTTCTTCGGCTGCTCAGTGCTTTGAGATTCCAGTTCCTGAGGAGCCTGTACTGTTGGCTTCTCCTCTTTTCCTAGCTTTTGAACATAAGGCTAGAGCCCCAGCTAGGCTAGCACAGTCAGTGTTTAGTGTGTTGGTGTGGGTGCTGTGTACGGGATTCCATTGTTGGACCAGGAATGCACAGCTTGGTTGTGAAATGCACCGCTTGGTTGTGACTCATTGTTCCCTGCTAGCTCTCTGTCCAACCAATATGCCATATTCTAACTGAAAAGACCCACCCTGTTCGGAACAGGTTACCCAAACAAACACTCTGACATGCTGGAAGCAGAAACGGGGTTGTAATGACATCACATGCAACCTGGTTGAGTCAGGTGTTTTCTAAGGGGTGTTGGTCACAAAGGAGTGACACCTACAGCAGGTTGTGACGTACTGAAATGTCATTCAAACATCATTAGTCAACTGCCTTGAGTCTACAGTACATATACAATAGAATACAATACCATACTACATTAGGTTGAGCATATATCTCGAGGTGACTGACATTAAGTCCTTTTGTTGACATTCATTTATTTGGTACTGACTTTGCACTTCATACCTTGAGCTGCCTTGCTGTGTTTTGGATGTTATTATACCATTATTTGCCGTGGGCCAATCAGTTCCCTAGCCAGTGATGGTTCTGGGACACATAGGAAGCAGAGGAGCAGAGGTGCCTGCCACCAGAGTACTGGGCTTCATGAGTATTTCAACAATGACACACTTTGTGTGTTGGTGCTGCACTCATTCACTTTGGATGTCCAAATGATGCAATGACTATAAACTTTAACATGGCTACTTCATTAAGTTTAATGTGACCTTAATCAGAGCCATTGATTTTAAAACACTGGAATGGGGACATCATAAATAAAGTGCTGCGTTAAAAAAAATATCTCTGCAATTGAATGAAATTAATGTAGAGGCTGTTGGTTTGATGGTCTGTACTTCATCCTTATATTCATCATCATTTAATCATCTGAAGTGAAAGTGAAGCACAGGGGCATAAAAACAGTGTCTGTATGCAAATATAATTTTCTAGCTCAGTTTAGGCAGATCTCTTCCCTGGTCTGTGACTGGTTGATGCTGGGAGCCATTTGTCTCTCAGTTCCCCCTCTGTCTTTGTCTTTCTCTGTCGCCCCCCCCCCCCCATTTTCTTGACTTCAAGGAAGTCTTGTCCAATCAAGAAGTACCAGAGTTTGAAAAAAACAATTATTCTCATCTATTACTCCTTCCCCTTTTGTTTATGTTGTGTGCTCTATTCTTCTATACCAGCAATCCTATTAGCTGCTCTTGGCAGCACTCCACAGCCATCGCAGCTTACTCGCCTGCCAGGCACCTTCTTCACCCTTGTATTCCAACACTTCATGTGGGAAGAGAATGCCAAACACTGTCCCCTGATTCAAGACTTATTGGGTTGTTACTGTTGTTATTGGTTTTGGTTTTAGATGTTTAGGTGTCTTCAGATTTAGTTTATACACCAAGGAGCCTCAATATCCATGACCAGAATAGATAGAGGATTTCTCTCATTACACTAGTTAATGAAGTGACTATACACATTTTTATTTTTCTGGAGATTGCAAGGACCCCTGGAGGTCCTTAAACCCTACTTGAGTACTGTTGGCTTAGCCTGTTCTGCGAGGCTGTAACAAAGCAGAGTACTTGTTTACTTTGGTTTCAAAGGATCTCAGGGGGGCATTTGGCACAAATCGTTCTTCCTGGTCCTTTTTGATTACATCATGCACCAGAACAGCAGAAAACGATACACTGCACATCCACAACTATGAGATCATCTGGTTGTCTTGCACCGAGAGGTTTCTGGTGGTGACGTAAGGCAGAAACTGTGCTATATGTGTGGTAAGGCAGGGCTGCACTGCGCTGTTGTGACAGAGCCTGGGATCGGTCGGATTGAGGGATTCCTATGTTTGTGGAGCGGCCATGTCAGAAGCTGAGCCATATCACATAGTGTCATGCAGACACACGCGTGTAGCCAAACTCGTTTAGACGTACTTACTGTGCTTATTGAAGTTATGTGATATGATGTTACTGTCTGTTAAGCAAATACATTTGAAAAGATGTAGCAGAACTGGAAGCTACTCTGACTAGCACTAGTTATCACTTAGTTATTGTGTTATTATGAGGTAAATGCGGTTTCTGCAGTTCTGTTTCATATCTCAGCCAAGGGGTTTTAATGTCTGGTCATTTAAAAATCACTCCCAGTGATTGACTTGGTGGGAAACGGCGGGAGGCCACCTCTCAGGGGCTGAAATTAACTTTTTAGCTCACCAGCCAAATGTCTGGTAAATAGGGTTTTCCCGATCCTGAATACCATTTTTTGCTGAGCATGACTCAGGAAGGACTCAGACCTCCACTCGCTCCGTCGGCCGTCCGGTTTTGACAGCACCCCAACATCCCCACCCCCGCCGTACCTTTCAAAGTAAAAGCTCCACTCTCCTCGATATACATATCAGTCGATCAGTCATTCATTCTCCGTCTTCCGAACGAAGTCTGTGTACTGCACGGGCTGTGTAAAATAGAAATTTCAAATTTCTACGTTACACAGCCCGACAGAAAAGAGCTAGCCGAGTCAGCTTCCATGATGGCAGTAGTTTTCAAGAGAGTCTCTGCACACTTCGCCTCATCTGGTTATTTGTCAAGCCCGAACCTGTATTATTCTGCATAACTTTCGACTGGGTATAAATTCCAATCAAAAAATTTAAAAAAGAATATCCAAATCCCAAAATTGATAACCGAATACCTACCCAACGAGTTCCGATTGATCAAATGGTAACATCGCCGTTCTTCCTCCATCGGCCTAGCTACCCTGCAACGCTACATTGGTGTCAGAAGTGTTGCATTTGCCCCGAATCTCCGGTAGCTAGACGACAACTATGGACGCGAGTGGACTGCTGACTCCACTCCCGTCGGAAAGAACCAAAGCGAGCGAGGGAGCGTTCAAGTCAAGCTCCAAAAAAACCCAGAACCATCAATGCTATTTTGTTGCAAAAAGAAATCACCCGCCAAATGAAAAATCTCCCTGTATTTGGTGCTTGGTGTTAATTTCGGACCCCGCCACTTCTCCACAGCAAACACGAAAAGGAGGCGAGTTGCCCTTCAATTTAAAGCCCGGGCCGGTCTGGCTTACATGTGTCTGTTTTAGCTTCTCTGACAGTCAGTTGACAGACACCCGGTCATGCTGAGCAGCTGACTGTGTGTTTCTGTCTACTTGTGTGCGTGCAGCATAATATGGACAGGCTGCATGCTAGCCCCAGAGGTAGGAGGGGGTGGGGGGCAGGGGGGAGCAGGGCAAGAGGCCCCAACCCTGCTGCATAGGGCTGGGCCTGGCCGGGCTGCTGGAGTCATGTTTCCCCCTCTGGCTGTGTCACGGAGAAACGAGAGCCGGGTAGAGGAAAAGAGAGAGGGGATAATACAGAACGAGAGAGAGATCAAGAGAAGGGAGAACCGTTCCTTACCGGCGGTGCCCCTTGAGGCTCCCGTGAAAGGAGAGCCCGCTGTGAGCAGAGGTGAGTGTGGGGGCCCTTGTCGACGTGGAGAGTCGAAGAGCTTTCTAACAGTTCCCCTAAGCCTCGGTCATGTGCTTGTATGCGCTTCCTGTATGGGGCTGCCAGTGTGATAATCACACCGCTAAAACCACTACACATCCACAATGAAACTCACTGTTCTGGCAATGGTTACTCGGATACTCTGATAGGTCTTAAGTTGCCACGTTTTCGAGAAACTTAAAGAAGTTATTTACACGTGTCGCAATTACATCATATGGATTAATTGCGTCATATGAGCTTTTGATCCTTAACCGTTTTTATGAATCCAGTTAAGAGCTTGTGTTAATTTTTACCCCCCACTAGAAAGGCGTAAGAGTGTGTGTTGGGTCCATAGTCCTTTTTAGCAAAGTGTGTGTGTGTGTGTCAGGGAGATTCCTGTTTTTCTTTTCTCCACCGTAACAACTAGTCTCAGCAAGGCCCTCCCATGTCTTCATGCTGTCAACTCGCCCGGCAGCCTCAGATTAGGCTAATGTAGTTTTATGGGAAGTGGACAGCTGTGTGTTGTTTCCCCTCATTGGCTCTGATTTGGGTTGTTCTGCGTCTTTACGAGTACTGTACTCCTCCTTTTCCTCCTCGTCCTCCTCCCTGTGCTTGCAGAGCTCCGTTAATGAGGTTGGTGGGTATGAACAGGATAATTGTGTGTGTGTGTGTGTTTGTGTTTGTGTGTGTGTGTGTGGTGGGGGTAGGGATGAGGAGAAAGGTCTGCAGAAAGGGGAAGGATGTGCACTGGGAGTACAGAATGATTTGTTCTATTAGGGTTTGCACTGCGTGACCTGGTTTACTTCACCTTGCTGTCATTCTCCCTCATTTTTTCTCCCTTTATGTCTTCGAGGCATATTTTTAGGTCACAAATTGATCTGTTATTCTGGGCGACTCGCTTTGCGTGGGCCGTTTTGCACGTTTCGCATCACCTTTTGACCTTCAGCGCTGTTAATTCTGTGCTAGATCCAATTATGAGCCACGCCATATCCAGCAGCCAGTGGTAGCATGTTGTAACAAACATGCTGAGGCTAGCACTTTCTAATGGGAATAGATCTTGTTTTTTTCCCCCCATGTCAGCTTCAGCCCCACTACCTGTTACTGCTTGATAACTAGAAACAGCTGTTAGTACTGTTTTCGCAGAGGAATCATCAGAGCCCTCATTTCAGAAGGGTGTGTGTGTGCGTGCGTGTGTGTGTGTGTGGATATACAGGTTAATTGAGTATGATACTGGAGACAGGAAAGCTTTCGTAGGCACAAAGAGGTATTTATAGAGATCTCCCAATGTGTACATCACTGGAATTCACCCCATGGAGAGAAAGTGAGCTAATATTGGTCTTCTAAGACCCTGCTGCATCATCATCCCTTCTCCTCATCTCCTCCTCCTCCTTGTGTTCCTTCTCTTCCACTGGGATGCTTGTGATGAGGTAGTAGCGGCTTGCTGGTGCAGAGCGAATGAGCCAACCAGCCTGTCTGTGTTTAGCCCAGTCTCACTTCACTGCCTCCTACTTCCCTCCCTCCCTCCCTCG
>CABFOS010120681.1:0-10294 GCA_900660315.1 Diretmoides pauciradiatus
TGAGGAAACAATCCAATACAAAAACAGCCTTCTTGAGTCTCTCCTCGGGGGTCAGCGATTTATCACGCGTGATCCGCAGTACAAGGCTGGGATTACATGGGGGAGCGGAGACGCTTGGCATGCTGGGCTATATACGGCACACGAAGAGAGCCCACTGATCCTGCATCTGATCTTGTAGGAGTTTATATGTGCGCAGAGGCCATTTGTGTGCGTGCACGAGACAGCCGCAGGCAACACCGTAAACGTTTTCATTCCCACCATTTTGCAGTCAGGTGACATTTCATGAACGTGGCTGTAATTGTCTGCCACTGTGCACTGCCAATCTGAAAACTGGTATGAGGTCACCCTACACCCAGCAGGTGCTGGTGTGTGTAGTGGTAGTACTGGGTGGGTGAGAGGGGGAGCACTGTGCTGCTGCAGCAGGTTCCAGAAAGCCCAGATTGAAGACTTCTCAACACACATTTAATGAACAAATTAAGACACATTTTAAAGCCCGAATAAAGAAAAGCTGGCAAATGCAGCCCAGTATAATATATACACGCCTTAGCTGCTTGGGTTGTGCACCATTTTAGAAATAGAGTAGCACTAGCCAGCTTACTGGAACTGTTTAGACACTCACTTTCCCATTTTGTTAAAGTAGACACTTATTTCAGACATTGGATATGTTGTTTTTGGAATTAAACTCTTCTCGAATGTTGTTCCAGAGGCATTTCCACCCCGCCAAGGAACATTTCTCAGGGTACCACTGTCTCGTTTCATTATTCTTGTCTGGTGCTGACTATGCATCTCCATCTCCTCCTCGTCTTTTTTTGAGGGGACTTTTTGTCTCACTTTTCCCTTTCCCCCTCCTCTCCTGTCTCTCTTCACGTCCCTCCCCTCCGTGCGCCAACGGCCCGCTGCACATTTTAAATAAAGAAACATTTGAAAAACAGCCTGACCCGTGCCCAGGGGGAGCGAGTGGGTGGGAGAAAGAAACTAGCCCAGGTTGGCACTGGTGATAGATGACCTCAGTTAATAACCCGACCTGTAAAAAAAGATTACCGTTCCATTATTAAGAGCACATTATTTCTGATACCACTGTCTGGCTTTTCCTGATAGATGGACTCGGGTCGACTAGAGGAGGCGTCATTATTGCAACTCCACACAAATGGGATCTCATTACTCAGTAGTCATGAACAGTTACCACGGTTACAACCGGGTTTTCCATTTGGGTTTTGGACATCCTTTTCCATTCCCCCTGGTGAAGAAAGGGTACATCTGCATTCATAAATCCCATCATATTATGTGATAAAGCAGTCAAAGCGTAGCATGACCGCATGCACAGGTACATGAGCAGAAATGCCTAATTGCAGGAGTTAATCTCTTCTAGTCCAACTGATCGCCAGGATTTGGAAGCTGTGAGACTATAAGCTCGCTGGAAGGTTATGTGGTTGTGGTTTCATATGCATCTATACTCTGTGCGCGCACACGCACACACACACACACTGTTTTTCAGGTTGTGTCAGTGCAAGATTCCACCCCAAATCCAAACAGGTAGTGTTTACAGTGGTAACAGCATGCAATGTGCCAAGTGTTATTGAGAATTGCAAGACCTTAGTCATGAAAACCAGCACTTTGTTTTCTTTGTAACCTTTATTGATGCAGGGAAGCTTTTCTGAGCTTACACACCCTTTTTCACACACTTTCACACAGTTTCCACTTTCCACACACTCTGCCCCAGCAGATTCTACTGTCGGCCGTCGGAGCAACGTGGGGTTAAATGTTTAGCTCAAGCAAACTATGGTGAGATTTGAACCAAGAGCCTGTCGGTAACAAGCCGGCTTCTCTGGCCTGCAGGGCTTTAATGACATTACCATTCACACTAGCCCACAGGTGCAAAGCTCAACCAAGACTTTTTCTACAATCGGCCTGAGCCAAAGGGCACAGCTACATTTGTATTCTAATATAAGCAATGCAAATAGATCTTCAATCTATTACCCATGGCATGATAAACACAGGAGACGAAACAAATTTGATTTGAAAAAAAAGCTCAATACCGAAACATTTCTTTCAGCATCCATGATGATATCAACTTTGATTAGCATGATCAGGTAGTGTATCAAATACTTAGGGAGAGAGCGGGAAGGCAAATGAAGTGCGTCTCCTGATGAAAATGCTTCACGACTATACGTCTTATTATCGTAGGTCTGTGATGCTCAGTACATCCCAGCAGTTATTTTGTGATCAAGTGAACAATCAATTTACCTTTTTTATTGCACTTTCCCTCAACCTGCCTCACCCACTTCAGTTCATGATTGCCTACATTTCCCAGGATGCCTTTTGACAACCCCCCGGAGAACTTTCCTGGATTCGTTACAGTTCCAGTCTTTGGTTTTATGTGCAGGTGCAGAGAGCAAGTAAAAGTTTTGTCTGAGTTTTTCCTCATGAGCAAAAGTCCCACAATGCAAAATACCCACTCAAAACACAACATGCCTTGAGGCTGCATTGCATTCTGGTCTATTGAGGTTACTGTTGGTGGAAAAAATGGTCTCTCTTCTTCTTCTATGATGGATTTCTTGATTGTTGAACTAGAAAGACCACCTTACTCTTTGATTCTGAATCTGTTGATGTTTTAGATCGATGAAAAACGTCCTGCTGTCAAACTCCAGCTGCGCTGGAAATATCGTAACGTGATTTCACGTCAAGACAGTTATCCACAGGAATAGGAAAAGTAAACCACCAAACAATGGCACCCAGAAATGCAAGGTACACTGTCAGCAGCTTTAGGGGGAATTTTCCCTTTTAAAGAGAGAAACAGAGAAAGAGAGAGTGTGGTTAGATAGGAGACGTTTTAGAGTTCGCCCAGAGCCAGGGAGATAGATGTAGTTCAAGTAATTATTATATCTTATAAACCACTTTGAAAGGCTTAATGGAGAGCGCTCTCCTTAATCTCTTACTCTCATATTAAGCTGATTGATATAAGAAATGGGAGAGCACACGTTTGAAACCTCCTTGGATTGGAAGATTGAGGGGGAAAAAACAACAGACCAGCCTGGGACAGTATTCGGACAGACTAAAAATCTCTAGAAGTAAAAATAGAAAAAATACATCATTCAGTATATGTATGCATGAGCATACTTTCAATCTACACACTCCTACAGTACAATGCTAGGGACAGGCTCCTTCTGCACATTTTCAAATTTAATTTTCAATACTTTTTCCAGACATCACTTTGTTGAAAGGATGAGAGGATTTTGGTGTGTTCTCCTCGGGACGATGATGTGCTGTGAGTTTTCCACACTTTTCCACAATGGAAAGCATTTTTCTGTCAGGGAAAGTGCCACATACTACATACTACTACCTTTACTTCCCCTGACCGGTTAGGAAAGAAGAACAATCGGTTGCTGAGTTGAGACAAATGTACCAGAACAATAAGCATCATTAGTTGCAGCTAGAGTTTGACCGATAGTGGATTTTTAAAGGCCAAAATAATAATGATAGTTTGGTGCAGGAAAAAGCCGATAGCCGATTAATCGGATGATTCTAATGGATACGTTATCTTATCCATTAGAAATTGGATAAAATAACTGTTGAACTGAACATCTAATTCAAAGTAATAAATACCTAAATAAATATATAAATCTGGAACTGGGGCCGCTCGGGTAGTGTAGTGGTACATTCCACTGCTTACCAACACTGAGGTTGCAGGTCTGAACCTCAGGGTTCAAGTGCGAAAGCTGGACGAGGGGATTTGTCCTCGTCGCTGACTCGCTGTTAGCGCCTCCTCTGGTCGGTCGGGGCGCCTGTTCAGAAGGGAGGGGAGCTGGGGGAGATAGCGTGAACCTCTGCACGTGTTACGCTGTAAACACACTACCTCCGTCACGTCGCCATCAGCGTTGCGTCAACGTCTAGTTGTACTCCACTGAGCGCGTCAGGACAAAGCAGAGAGTCCGATGTTCAGTTTCCACAATGGGTCTCGGGTCGTAGAGAAAACGGTATTTCTGTACCTCGATGATGAGACGTTTGTCATCCATGGTGTAGCGAGCTGGTGTAGTGAGCAGGTGATCGACGTGTGGTCAACTGACAAGTGTCGATACACGAGAGCAGACACACGTAACTTCACCCGTTGTCAGAGCGGCCGCGCTATTTTTTGGTTGAAATCACTGGGGGAAAGTTGATAAATATCACAATGGACCACAACAGAAAAATAAAGTGTCTTAACGAGAACTTTTTGTTAACTGACTTTCCTGGTTAATAAAGCTTCTATCTATTGTCTTTCTCAAGCGTAACAGACTGGCGTATGAATAGATTTTAAACAAGCTCCACTTTTCCCCGGCGAACTGATGGATGTAGATTGAGGACAATGACAGCTTTTGATCTCTGCCCCCCAGGCACTAATTCTAATAAAACTGTTCCGTAGCCAGTCAGCCACTTCACTTCAACAGCTTCTGAAATAATGATCTATTAATCCCCAGAATGAGGAGCTTTGACACGGAGAGAAGCACCGAATCGAGCGCCGTCTTTGGCCGAGGGTCCAATTTCGTCATCATATCCTATGTTGCTATAATGGGACAGTATCATCTGTATGACAGCAGCCCTATTGGACGCCTATAGAGGGCTTTCCTCTCTGGAGGCCATATTGAAGGTCGCGAACAGCTGATTTCTAAGTAGGAATCTTCCATTTCTATACATGCATGATCAAAAATGTTTAATTAAGACCTCGTTAGAATTTGATCCTCGATATTGAAGCGCTTGACACAAGTTTGTAAAGCCCGTCTGCATTTTCCGCTTGACATTCAGATCTTTTACCTGATTTCATCTTGTTTTTTAGGGAGGGACTGAAGGTGAATAGTCACACAGGGATTGTTTTTAACACCGCAACATACTGATGTGCTGACGGGCCAGTGACTTGACCTGAATGTCAACCCCCTTGTTCACCGAAGGAAACAGGTTGCAGTTCTTCCGGTTTCTGTCTGGTAAATCCCATCAGGGCAAAAGCACAAAGACCGGCATGAATTAATACATTGAACCTTAACAAGTCACTTTATCCAGTTATAAAACACAAGTGTTACTACATTACATTACATTACAGTCATTTAGCAGACCCTTTTATCCAAAGCGACTTACAATAAGTGCTCAATAAGTGCTTACAATAAGGTAGTCAAGAGAACTACTAGTCACTAGAAATCATAAGCGCATCTCCTTTCTGAACAAGCATCAAAGAGCAGAATTAGTGCTAAAGTGGAAGTGCAAGAAACAGTAACTGCTAAACAAAACAATACAATAAGCTGCTATGAGGAAGGGTCAGGGTAGTACTTCTTGAATCTATTGCTCATTCTTTAATCAGTTTATTTCAATGTAATCTCAGTTCTCTGACTCTACGGAGAATACAGGATCGCTATCAAACTCAGGAGAGTGTGTGTGGTGGGTTTAGCACAGTCCACGTAAAGAGATAAAGAACCCAGAAGGCAAATCCCGGCCACGGATTTTTGCTACAAAAGAAAAAAAGATAAAATCAAAGAAAACTCAATGTCTGACAAAACGTTACATTAACTCAATGAACTCCGAAACCTGCAGCTCTGAATACATCGCTACCTCCTGTTGCATCATACTAGACTTTGAAACATATTTCAAAGCATCTGTCAGAGATGACGGTCTGGGACTTGTGTCTCTCGAGCACGCAGCACGACCCCGAATGAACCCTCTCTAGCTGATCCCAGCTCAGCCCCGGTCCCATCATCAGGCTGGGACATCATTAACATGCAGAAGGATGCTGCTGAATGGTGGTGAATGATTATGTGAATAAACCATGCTATCACTGCCCAGAATGATTTTTCATCATCCGAGGTTGATGGACCGCATCCCCCACACACCCACAGACACACACACACATATAGTGGGGACCGCAGAAGAAGAACAGTGCACTACAGTGGAAAGGCCTTAACCCTGAGATAAATCCTCCCTTGTCATTGCACATTAACTAATACTATAATTCACTACAAATAGTGAAAGCCAGGGCCGAGTCATTAGTGCATGAACACAACGGTAGGATGTCCGTGTGTGTGTGTGTGTGTTTGTTGTAACCATCACAGTGTGCTGTGTACAGTAACTGTGTCTGTTTGAGGACTTTGTTATGCAACTAAAAATGGTCCGTGTGTTTTAGAGGGTGTGTCAAATTCACACCATTGTTTCAGGAGACTCCCTCAGGCTTTTTCCTGTTATGGAAGACAAGCCTCAGACTGGACAAACCCTGGGAGGTGACAGACTATGAGCAAGATCTAAATCCGATATGGTCAAGTTAAGTGCGTTTAGAGCCAGTCTAAGGCTGGGATCAGTCTCGGAGATGGAACTGGCCCTTGGCTCTTCGCCGACACGGTGGCATCAGCGAGGGAAATCCAATCTGTTTACCCCCTCCCCAACTTTGAGGTTCTAGAAATAGATGTGCCATTGTTTGCTTTCGAATGGGAACAGGGGAGGTTGCCTCAGTCGAAACGCAGCAGAGATTTTTAAAAACAGCAGCCCCTTTCTTTGCAGAGGGAAAATATGCCACAGGTGCCAGCCAGCGCACTTCAAAGCCCCCCCAATAACCGAGCTCATGAATATTTCACGGATAGGTCGGTGCATTATGCTCTGAGGACCTACAAAACTCTTGCTCTTAATTAATATATTGCGGCCTAATTAACTGTGAATGTGTAATGGAAGTCTAGTAATAAAATGACACTACCTAACCCTAACCAAAAACATTAACTGAGGTGCTTTGAGCTTTTATTTTTGCATGATTTGAGACGTGTTCCACCCTTAGTCTCTGGAGCCATCTCCTTCTAAATGTTTGTCCCATATAATAAAGCAGGAAGGACTCCTAGAATGTTTGGTAATACAGAACATAGACAAAATGGACTATAATATAATGGTGTATTAAAAGAACATACTTAGAATATGTTAAATAGAGGTCGACGGACAGTGGATTTTTAAAGGCAGATATAATAATGATAGTTTGGAGCAGGAAAAGGCTGATAGCCGATACCTTTTCAAAATAAAAGCACTTCTGTGTTCAGACGCATGTAATGTGCACTGGCGACGGTGCACAGATCCTCTCTTCTCCAATAGGTGTTATTTGGATAAACTGACCACATATTGGTAATCTAAATGGCTACTTTCTCACAGCCAACAATACATACAGAGATCCCTTTCGTCCTGGAGGCGTTCCGGTGCCACAATGGAGGCTTTGCAGCCATCAACCACTATCGGAGCCAAGTTCCGTCGATAGCGATAGTTTGTAAAACGTCCTATCAGCACCGATTAATCGGTCGACCCCTAATGTTAGATCTCTACAAACTGGCTGTAATTTAGCATGGTTGTTAATATCGGACGTTATGAGCTTATAATGCATTAAAGTCAATAATATACTTTATTTTTCTTTTCTTTTTTATTTGATACTGACAGTAAAGATAGAGGAAATGTGGGAGAGAGAGAGAAGGATGACTTGCAGCAAATGGATTCGAACCCGGGCCGCTGTGGAAAGGACATGTTTTAAATAAAATATTAGTGCATATTTTTACGCTGAAGTTCAATTCTACATACTCCAAGTCATTTGTCGTAACAGAAGCTGCTGTGTCAATGGTGAGTAAAATGATAAATACATGATAAATGTATGCAAAACGATGTCAACATGTCAATAAATCTATAGCGTCAGCAGCTTGTGTACAATCGCTCATCAGCTGCTATTTTGCGCTTTGGAAATCTACATTAGTGTATCCAAACATAATCAAACTTAAAACCCCCATGTTCATCTGACGGATAAAGGGGGGGGATTGCAAGCGTCATTCTGCTTCACTTGATAGATCTCGATATTGATGCATAAGCAGAATAAATCCCAACACGTGACTCCAACGCAACGATGCAGCTGCAACTGACTGCCTCAACTGGAATGAATGCACTTCCATCCAAGAGGACATTCAACTCATTAAGTGGGATCTCAGGCTAATCAGCCAGCGAGCCTAAAATACAGTCAGCCAGTGTTCAGCCTCCCTGCTTTCCCAGCCAGCCAGTCATGAGTTCAGCGTGTCTGTCCAATATGAAATGTGCGGTGGCCAGAAGGTAATCCCTCATTGGGACTAATTATCCTGAGTCTGGCAAATTAAGGCCGGCCCCGCGGTGCGACCCAGGCACATACTGTAACCAGTCAGCGGATTCCAGCAGCTCATTTCTACAATGGCTCCATGGGAAGTTTAAGAGGATGTTTTAGGAGATTTAAAGCATTGGAAACATCCCCGGGGAAGCCTGAAGTGGAGGTGTAATGAAAAAAAAGTCACCTTTCACCACATTCAGGAGAACTGATGTGATTGAACAGATCAAAACAGACTCTAGTGCTAGAGCAGCTCTGTTGCTCGCGGCCCTGCAAGCTTTGTCAGCGTCTTAGATATGTTCAGGAGACGAGTGTCCCAGAGCTCTACTACCACTTCCTCCCCTCCTTCCCTCCTTTATTCCTTCAAGGTCCGTCGGTTGTTGTGTTCCTTTCTGAAGTTAGAGCAACTGAGCTTTGAACACTGATTAAAAAAATGCGTCGTGAGGGATTTCACCCCATATTCAGAAAGTTTTTTCAATGTATTTTAAGTCAAAGTCATCTGAAACACTTTCTTTCTCACATCTCACTAACTTATTGAACCCCTGCCAATAAGGGAGGATCATTCCACATATACTGTACTGAAGAAGATTGATTGACGCTGCACTGAGCGTTTTCACACGCTGGCAGCCCCGTGGCAGCAAGAGGCAACTTTTGGAGGACTTCATTACCCAGAAATCCCATCTGTCAGCGCTGAGTCGCAGCTGATTAGGAGAGGATTTTGGATTTCACTCTCAAATTTTGATTCTCTGCAGTCGTGTGTTACCAGCGACCGCAGCCGACACACCAAATAATGTATTTTGTTGACGAGTTAAAAATGACTTTAATGCAATGACTTTTCGTCGACTAAAACTAGACTAAAACTATGTAGAATAAAAATGTCTAAAATGTGACTAAAACTTTTATGCATTTTCATCTAGAGACTAAGACTAAATCTAAAATAGCTGCCAAAATTAACACTGATCCAAATAGAAGAATTTCACTTGGCAAGCTTGTCTCTTTTTGTAATGCAGTCGGACAGTTCACTGCCCCCGCCCCAGCTCAATGGACCCTGCTGAGCCGAGGCCAGAGGTATTGTTCTCCCATTTCCCCTCCACGAACCCCCCCTTCCTGAAACCAGCATACCCAGGGGCACACACACACACACACATACACACACCAACCCCTGGCCACTGATGGAGCCGCCACTCCACGACTCAACAGGGAGGGGAGGGTCAGTGGAAATGTTGACATTACACACATCCTGCCCATTAAGCAACAGTCCACCTGCACTCCTGTATGCAACACACACACACACAGATCTTGTTATGTGTGCAGTATGTCCAGGGGCCTGTGTCACGAAGCTGGATTTAGTCTTAGCGAGGTAACTTCAGGTTTAATCCTGGGTTTCCTGTACCACAAAGGTGGGTTACTATTTACCGGAGTGTGTTGCCATAGCAACTAATGCTGAACGGATAACCTGGTTAAGTTTGGGGTTTGGGATCTTTGGGTTCTTTTAATACATCCATGTTTGGGATCAAACCGGATAAAGAGCACGCCTCCTGACCAATCAGCTCCCTGGAACAACCGGCGTCATCACTCCTAGAGGATACCCTGAACATTTTAAACACATTTGTTGAAAAAAAAAGTCCATTATTAACGAAACCAGATATGAACAAACACATTGTATTCGAATGAAGTGTAGAGAGCGACAGGATACTATTGAATTAACAGATGGTAGAAGAGTTTTCCCAGGACGATGACGTCAGACACACAGAACGTCTCTGGATTTATTATATTACAGATATAATAAATATTTGTAGCGTTTCCAGGTGATTTACCACTCTGGTTATAAAAGATATCAGATATCAGGTGGTTTATATTAATTACATTAATGAAACTTACTGTTGCATCGGGCAGAATATAACTATATAAGTGATGTGAAAGTTATTATGAGTCTGGAGAGTGATTGGGGTGATAGATCTGGATGAATGAGAAATATCCTCTGTGTCTTAGTGATGGTTTTCCTCCATGTTCTCTAGCAGCAGCTCTGTCACTTTTTACTGTTATACTTTTGTATTGCTCATTTTTTTTCACTATCATAGTTTGTTCTTGTTGAAAAAAATATTTATTTCCCAAACTTCCCACTTCTCCAGTCGACTGAACGTGTCGGCGGAATGTTTCCATAATCCCACAATTGTTCATAGAGATCGG
>CABFOS010120703.1:0-12666 GCA_900660315.1 Diretmoides pauciradiatus
GAGAGAGAGAGAGATTTTATGTGCACATGACTGAGGGCAAATCACTAATAAGGGCAGCTAATGGCTCAGTGAACTTGCTGTGTCTTTGATCTCTTTGAAATATATAGTCAGACCACATCTTATATCATCCCCAGCAGGGTCAGCACTTTGATTGGTCAATTACCCATCATTATAACAATCTGGATTTGTGCAATTAATACAACTTAGGCCGTACCACAAGAACTGCCAGCAAAATCTGCGTCAATGTTCTGATAGCCATGCACATACTCTACACACAAGCACTCACCCAACGACTTTCAGCCTGTTCCATGTCCCATCACATGTAAGGCTTCCTTAAAATAAAAATTAAATAAATTGTCCCACAGCAGTTTGTAACCAAGCAGCCTTGTTGACGTCAGCTGAATAACCAGCATCCAGCATCAAAAGTAATAGTGCCATCAAAGATAAATGCTGAATTAAAAATGAAGAGGGAGGAGAGAAAAAGGGCTAAAAGAAAACTGAGGCCCATCAAATAATATGGCACTCTTTATTTGTGTAATCACTATTTCCAAAGCCTTTGGCTGCATCATATCAAAGACTCCTAAAACTAATTCCAGCTATTCACTTACATGGTCCCTCATGCTGATGAGCATGGACATAAAAAGACATAGACACAGTGGGTAATTTCAAATATGTTGCATAGTCAATCTGGAAGTAAAGCCACTTTTCTTTCCTTAATTCCTTAATGGAAAAATGGACTTTTCGACGATATGAGATTTTTATCCCCCAGCATGATTTTGCAAGAAATCGTAATTCACAGAGGAACAGTTAGTCTTTTATTATGAGTGAGATGTTCCTATAAGGTTTGCAGAGCCAGGCTTCTATTGCTTTTGATAAGGCAAAATAAAACCTCAAATGACTGAATCGACAATTCTCAATTCGTGAAGCCCATCTCTCTCTGTCGGTAATCCGTTATTCTCTCTTGTCTGGTCTCACACTGTCTCTTTTAGTCTGACTGAAATAGGCAAGAACTGTTCGATATGCACTCTGACAGTCAGCAGAAATGTGTATCAAGCTCAGTGGGAAGTTTCCAGCTAGAGGTCATGTTGTTTTTTCTGAGTCGCTGCAGGTGAGCAGGGGGGGGGGTCAACAGAGCTGTGTCATTCCCTGAGAAGCAAAGCTTACACTACTGTAGATACAACATGTAGAACCCTTTTGAATTACCTGCATCATGGTCTGATCTGAGTCATAACAATACAGAAACACAATGTGATTGAACAAATAACACAAAAATTGTTAATAATATTTATTGTATGCTATGTTTGGAGAAAAAACACTGCACACCAACAGCAAAATCTCCTCCAATCCATAACGCATGGGGGAGGGAGTATCGTGGCTTGGTGGTCCAATGAACTGAAACAGTTTCTTAATCTGATCAGGTTTGGTTTATTACTAAAGGAGGTTCCACCAGTTAATCTTGAAAGTAAAAGTGTAAAAGTACACATTTGTGCATGTTATTTGTTAAATCACATTGTGGTTATCTATTTTTATGACTCAGATAAAGATCAGACCATATTTTAGGAGCCATTCATTGAGTACAGGAAGCCAGGGAATTCAAAAGGGTTTGCAACATTTTTCTCTCAACTGTACTTTGGTTCCTGGAAAGGTTGAGATGAATTGTTCACTCAGTCACCCTGCATGAATAGTAAGAGGTGAGAGAAATGTATTTTGATGGAAACCAGAGGAAACAAATAGGTTAAAGGGTAAAAGAAACAGGGAGAGGGCTGCAGGCGTTTCAAAGGTAAAAAAATAGTTGGCTGTAGGTGCTCTTAGGGCATAACTCAGGGTAATGGAACTACTGTATGGTCAAAAAAGGAAGAAGTCCCAGGCAGCTCTACAGAAGTTAAAAAGCCTTTATTGATGTGGCTAGTTCATCTGGACCAATACAGACAATACAACAATACAAACAATACAGAATGAAAGTGGGAAGATTCTACAGTACCTTCCCACTTTCATTCTGTTGTACACCGTGAAGAAGACACAATGTGTCGAAACATGTTGGTGATTTTATTGTTCCAGATGAACTAGCCACATAAATAAAGGCCTTTTAACTCCTGTAGAGCTGCCTGGGACCTCTTCCTTTTTTGACCATAGGTTAAAGGGTAACTTCGGGATTTTTCAACCTGGAAACTATTTCCCCATTGGCGTGTGTCTACGTGACTGATGGGAACAAGAATTTTTGAAATTGGTCCAGTATTGAGCGAGCACTTAGCTGCTAATCCCAACATGTTGACAGTCATCTTGTACAATAAATGCTATATGGGTTACATTTTCACTGTTCTGCAGGGAAAAGACACTGGTAATACCATTCATGAAATAGATTAACACAAATAATAACAATAATAGTAGAAATGGCTGTTTTTGAGTGACAACATAGCCTCATGCTCAAGTGCTCAGTACTCAACCCTAAATAAGAGAGCTTGAGAGTCACAATAGCCAGGAAGACGTCCTCTAAAATAGCAGAGTTGATGGTCATGAAAAGCAAGATGACAGCCACGTGAAGGTCATTTTGTATGGAGAACTGCATTACTGCCATCATATCACTACATCATAACCACACACAGACATGGAAAGACACATACACACTGAAAAGCAGGCAGAAACACACATACACACACATTTACTCTCCCACACCTGCCTCTCCCTGCATGAACTCATCTGAACTGGGCTCCTTGTCCAGTTTTCACAGCGTAGGGATAATGCAATGACAAATCAAACTCACGGTGGGTTAAAGAGCACGGTTAGGGCCCTACCCTTATCACAATCATCACGCAATATGGCCATCAGTTCAGATCAAGATTGCACTCTTTTCTATTGCTCAAAATGGCTGAGCACTAATACTCTCTTGTTGCGGACAATTACCAGGCAGTCTGTAAGCCGAGTGTGTTGACCTTCTGAAGGAAATTTCCCTCTTGAAGTCTGCTTTTGAATATCGTTTGTAAACCAGATATACAATGCATTTGTCACCCGCTGTGGAGCCATAGGAGACATCCAAGGTGGATTATCTCGCAGAGGATGTTTGATGTTAGTGTGTCTGTTTTTGTGAACAGGCAACACTAAAGTACTACCACCCACTCGTCTTTAAAGAAAATGAAAAGAGAAAATAAATGCTATGGTGTTCTTCATCTTTCTCTCTTTGATCTTCAGCCCTTTTCATGGACAAATCCATTTGCTGTGACCCAGAATGAAGCCCTCCAGAGAGAGTTTGAGTAAAATGGAACTGGAATATAATACAAACAGAGGCAATCCAAACAACAGTTTAGTGTAAATGAAGAAGAATCAGGGTGGTAATGACTCTCTAAGTATCAATGCATTTTCAGGAGGGGGGCAAGCTGTCTCCTAGCAACAGTGGCGTTGTTGGCGTGGAAACCCTTGGCAGATTGGAAGCATTATTCACCGGGGCTTAATTAGTGGAGGAAACATTAGGCCAGGGTTGTCTTTAATTGAGATGGTGTGTGTTTGTGTGTCACACCTGTACACCGTTGGTTCTTTGCTAGTTTGCATATGTGAGCTACTGTTGTGTTAGTTCAAGGTACTGTAGGAGTGTGAATTGGCAAATTAGGAACACAACGGTCAATTTAAGTTCACTGTCATCCCTGAACCATTGCCTCACAGTGCTTAAGCTTCAGGATTTAGAGGATGGAAATGGAAATGCAAAGGTCCTGCTGCACAAAGCCCAAAGACTCCTGTCGCCTCACAAATCCAACATGTCCATAATACCCGTGTGAGCAGAGCAGTTTCCTATTGGTTCTGACTTCTAAGGAGATGCATTATGTTCTGACTTCACAGGAGAGAAAAAGCGCATTATCATAATCGAGGCAAGTCATAGTCCAGTTTAAAGGCCATGTGATCAGTAATCCTATACAATTGCACTTAATTGTAAAAGGTTTATGGGCCCATCTGCAGACTGAGTGTGGGATAAATGTGTCTCTCCAGAGACTAATATTCATTTCCCAGATGGTCTGAACCAGAGCGGAAGATCTTAAAGGTATACCGACGCAGTTCAGGTAACGTCTCAGTAACCAACAACCGATATTTTCAACTGTAATGATATATTCCAGGTTTTTAAACCATTAAAGCTGTATTAGGCAATATTCACACGCTGACAGATCAAAGGGCAGTATAAGGGGTATAGTAACTGTTTGAAATTGAAGGGCACAGCATGCTCAGCTTTACCAACCCGACCCGTCTGTGATCGATTTATACCAAAGGGATGAGAGAGGCAAAAGATCAAAATTCAATTTCCCACAAGTGCACATACCCGACACCAGAATTTAATTTGGACATATAGGCAGAGGCGGACTTAGTGATTCTGGGGCCCTAGGCAAAGGCAAGCGTGAATCCCAACTTTCACTCTTTTCAATCCATCCTTTCTATACATTATCTCCAAGCTGGGGCTGAAGTACAGGTATAGAACTCGTTGAGGTTGGAAGCAGCTGTAATATTGCTACAAACTCTAGCAGCAGTTGATTCTTTGATGAAAAATTGTCAACAGAGCTTTTGTTTTCCTCTTTTTTTGTGTGTCTACATCACTTGGGTAGCTTTGTGTTTTTACTGCTCTTGCAGCAACTGTGGGGAAGAAAATAAGCTTCAAGTTAAGTGGTACTGTAATATAGTATTAGAAGTCAAGTGGAATAAGTCACTGTAGCCTAACTAAGTCGGTGGGTGGCCATGACTCAACATTGAAATTGAATTTCTTTGTTGTAACAAAGGAGAGGTGTTTTTCAATAAGTAGTTTCAATAAGTTTCTTTTAAACTTATGTTAATAATAATAATAATAATAATACTTTTGTGAGGCCCTCTGACTGCCGGGGCATAAGGCAATTGCCTACTTTTGCCTAATGGTAAGACCGCCCCTGCATACGCCTGCACCATCGAGAGCATCATGACTGGGAACATCACTGCCTGGTACGGGAGCAGCATCAAGCAGTACCACAAAGCCCTGCAGAGAGTGGTGCCGTCAGCCAAACACACTACTAAAGGGGCACTCCTGAACCTCCAGGACATCTACACCAGATGGTGCAGGACCAAGGCAAGGACAATCATTAAGGATCCTAGCCACCCTTCTCCTTGCTGCAGTCAGGGAGATGGTACCGCTCCGTCAAGGCCAACACAGAGAGGCTCAGGAGGAGCTACTACCCCCAGGCCATCCACTTCCTTAATGAGTCACCTCCTAACAAGACATGATGCTCCTAGAATATCTCTGACTGTGTATATGGCTTGTTACACAGTTTAGGAGTTTGACAACAGCATTTCACTATGCTATGTACCTGTACATGCTATATCTAGGCGTCTCAATTAGTGGGGATGGGATGCTCTTCTGTGGTGCAGCCCCACTTCGTGATTTAGGATACTTTACTTTTTTACTTGTGCAACTCTAAATACATCACATCGAGAGGAGCCAGTTGAGGTGGTTCGGGCATCTGGTTAGGATGCCTCCCAGACGCCTCCCTGGGGAGGTGTCTCGGGCATGTCCAACCGGGAGGAGACCTCGGGGTCGACCCAGGACACGCTGGAGGGACTACATCTCTGGGCTGGCCTGGGAACGCCTCGGGATTCCCCTGGAAGAGCTGGTGGAAGTGACGGGGGAGAGGGCTCCCTGGGCTTCCCTGCTGTAGATGCTGCCCCCGCGACCTGGACCCGGATAAAGCGGAAGACGACGAACAAGCTCTAAATACCCACACTGACGTCTGACTGACAAAGAATCATTGAATGTGTGTGGAAATAATTCCCTTGATTTCAGAAGCATAGCTAAAAAAAACAGATAAATGTTAAATTTTAAATAACTCCAGTGATCATTGTGTCACTTATTTGTTTCTACTCAACTCGACTCATTTGTATGGGAGAAAATGGAGCGTAAACCTGGTGCCAGTATCCCTTTAAGGCAAAAGGTGAAACTCGGAAGAAAGTAGGACTCGCTGGCATTTCCGACATATAAGTTCGATAGGCCGTGTCTCAACCTTTTCCTGCTCTATAAAAAAAAAGACACAGGAAATGTAACTGGGCCACATTTACAACCTACAAAACTCTTCTCTTGCTCTTTCACTCCCTCTCCCTTGCTCTCACTTTCTCTGTATGACCAGGGAAATAATGTGGCATTACCAAGCCCCTTCCACACTGTAATTACAAAGACAGCGATACTGCATTTTTCTTGTGTACACATATACTTTGTCCCCTCTCTCTTTTTTTCTGTAACACAAAGAGGGGGGGGACTGAACTTCTCCCCATCTATTTCCCATAAAGGTTACATTTCCCTGAAGGTGCATTCTCTGACTTATTATGGTGTCAGGTATTGGACTGTGGGGCTCATTACTGCTGTATGATAGTCCATGACAAGTCCACCATGATAATGTGGCTTCATTTACCACAAGGATATTCATCTTAGCTCATATCCACGGTGAACTACTGTTGGGAGTCGAATGGTGGTAAAAAGCTATAGTCCAACTTATATAATACAATGAAAAAACCGAGGGTTAAGCTTCTATTCTTGATGTACCTTAACCTGAAAGATTCACCCACACTGGAAACCCCTCAAGTCTTGCCTGCTTCAAATTAACTTGCAGCATTAGGTTGGAAATGCTCTTCTCATTAAAATATACAATGAAGAAACTAATAGCACCTTTTAAAGATTGTTCCTCTATTATTCAAATCCCCCGCAGGAAGAAACGGGAGAAAGCTGGAAATTGTCATAAATTCTGATCAGACGTGATCAAAGGTGCGTTATACATCACAGTAGCTAAAAATGCAGTCTCATTCCTTGGCACTTCTGGGTCAGGGATCATTTAGGTGTGTGTGTGTGTGTGTGTGGCAGAGAAAGATTATGGGAGGGTCGGCAAGAGTTAAGCCATTAACAAGTGTGCTTGCACGTACAGTACTGTATGCACACACTCCTATACCTCTGCATCCATGTCCATTTATGTATCTCTTATTGCCTGAGTGCCATTGTCTTTCTCTATTATGAAAGCTTTTCACACACCTGAGCTTCTCCTGCTTCCATTCTGCCTCTTGATTGGCCCCAGATGTCTTTATGGAAATCATATGAGATGGTGAGCACCAGGAACCAATTTCTTGCAATTTCTCTGCTCTCTCCCAGTCAGCTGCTCACTGCCAGGAAACGCAGCCTCAAGGACAGGCTGCAACAACTACAACACTGAGACCTGCAGCATAAATAAACAAGCCAGGAGGAAAAACAAACAAACACTGAATAAACCAGGGAAATGAACACCAAGATGAAAATGTTTCAGTTCTGTGAAGGTCTCGCTGTATCATTGAACCACAGTAACGAGGCTCTGAGGCTCCATGGTGCAGGTTGACCGAAATCCAACGGGAAGTCTTATGTACATCAGTTACGCTAGAATACAAATATAATAATAATAAACTTTATTTGCAAAGTGCACAAGGAAGGATGACGATGCAAATAAAATAAATAAATAATAACATAAAAGCTTAAATAAATGTTTCTTGCTTTTGTGTGCAGCAGCAAAAAAAAATCAATGTAGGCAATTAAAGAAACATTAAAGCAGAGCAAGAAACATAAAACATTAGCAGGGACATCAAGAGCATGCAATAAAAAACCATTACATAAAAGCAAGTCTATAAAACTGACTTTTAAGAAGTGATTTAAAAAGCGAATACTTATTAAGTCAGCTCTTAATGTAGACATTGATACAGCCAATAGGAAATGGGCTGAAAGAGGATTTGGCTCATGTAATTGACAGCTACAATACTGTTTTATGTCCATGTTGTACTGGGGTAAGAACAAGTAAAACAGTAAACAGTGTAAGTAGTGGGCTGAGTAAAGATCAGATGAGGGCTTTGTGTGTGTGTGTGTGTGTGTGTGTGTGTATGTGTGTAGCTCCCGTGCAAATGAAGCAGTGGAGGAGAATGTGAAGGGCGATGATTGATTCAGGCTTATTTTAATGCAGCTGACGTGAGAATTTAGGCTCATTCACGCTGAGTTTGTGACTGATAGGTTAATAACAGGGCACATACCGCTGGCTCATTATGGGAGAATAATAACAGGCAGACTTTGACCCCACGAAACAGACATCTCCATCATTCACTCACACAATATATCGTGGATGTATTGTGTGCACAAACACACACACATAACGTACAGTCAAATACCATCTCCCTAACATTTTCTTCAGATGCTCTGACTGAAAATTTGGCACTCGACAGCCATGAATCCTCTGTGCTTACTGTCAAGGGCATTTGGGTCAGGATCCAAAATCCTCCTCTGGGCTGCATGAGTTACCGGGGTGTTGACTTCTGAGAGTAGCTTGACCCCTTTTCTTTCCAACATTTCACTGTAGAATGCCAATGAATTGTGTGATTTCAAGAATTTGTCATACACTATCTTGTATAAAGGCATTCACTTATATTCTTATATTCTTACGCAAGCTATTGGAGCAACTTGGTTGTCTAAATCTCCCTGCATGTTGTGTAAATCATATAGGTTGCGCTGGTTTTGCTGCAGTGTCTTGACGCAGTGGCCCCCCAAATCAGATCGCTTGATCTCCATTCTGTTAGAGTTCTTTCTCCTGCCGCATCAAAACTAAGCCCTTTTTTCCAAACCCTCCTCGCTGTCAACTGTATTTTTTTCAGTATGTCTGTGTGATCTCATTAGACCAGAGCAGCAAGTAGCTGTCAGGACAAAAGAACAAAGTGCAGCTGAGGTGAACAATAACAACACCAGTTCCCAGCCACAGCATTGTCACATCCTATGGGTATGTTCTAAAGGTTGAGAATGATGAAAAGTAAAGTAACACCCTTGGGCCAGCCTCGAAACACTGCCTAAAGGCTATCACAGTACTGCACTCTCAGCAAGTCGACTAGAGTTAGTGTACACTGTAGTCTGTTGCCTCACAATAAAGATACTGATTGAATAGATTGGTTCCAAAATGGGATATGCACCATTTTAATAAAGTGACACATGTTTACAAATGTATTAATAGGACAAACTTGCAACAAATTCTTCACAATTTTAAAGGACACAAGTTGACATGGATGTCCTTAGATGACACTCTCACAGACTGGATCCTGCATTTTAAAGCTGTTGAATGATGAGCTTCAGGAGATTTCTTTCTCTACAAATGATATATACCATTTTGTTAATGACTGATGCATGCAAATACATACACCTGAGCTACACATATGGCAGATTTATAGTTATACATACATGCAATTTGCAAACAGGCAATTAAAAGGGGCATGCACACATATTCACTGAACACATACCCAACACACAAGGGAAATTACAGAGATAGTGTCATAGGTATACATATCTTAATCACAGCTTTCACACATCCTCTCTTGTATCTTTCTCTCTCTCCTTCTCTCTTGTTCTCTCTCTGTGGGGATTGGGATGTTTGGGGCTTTGATGAAGGCTTTGGTTGCAGCAACGACAGAGTAATTAAAGGGATTGATTGCAGCAGAGGGAGAAGCAATGCAATGTGTGTACAACACACACACACACACACACAGAGTTTGGAGGGCATACATCACTTCCAGTCTGTTTCACAGACATTCGAAATTAGAGTGCTAAATGTACCAAGTCAACCCAACAAAAATCCCCTACGCTATGAAAAGCCTAAATTAGCACCATGCAATAGACAATGAGTTTCAAGGGGAAAGGTTTATATGAAATGGCTTCCAAAAATAATCAGAAATGGAGCATTGTTTCATATGCTGTGTAATGAACTCCAAACATAAGATCTGATGATCAAAGCTGAGTGTAAAAAGTTGTGATATAGTTTGGTGCTAGGCCATTCTTTTATTGAAAAGTACTCAATAAAGTCTTACGTTCAATCTTGATACATACTGCACTGGAAGCCAGTTTAGAGAAGCTTCCACTCACTGATTTATTTCAGGATTCATTTCATAGGCATATTTATTTATTTATTTATTTATGTATTTATTTATTTATTTAATATCGACTTAAATGCCATTCCATGCAGGGATGTTCTGTGCTGCTATAGCTTTATATGGGAAAAGGCTTTCTGGTAGAAATAGAGACTGACAGTATTCTAGACTAGGGGGAAATAATAAATGAATGAATGAATGACTCTCGGTCACTAAGTGATAGAAATGAAATCTTGTGGGAAATGTAAAGCTTAGAGTAGATCTTTGAAGAACTCCATATTTTACTGCGAAAAGGGAGGAAACTACAGAACCACTGAGAATGGTCTGCCTGATAAATAGCATTTGATGCTACCCGAATTTCAAAAAGGTTATAAGTCAGTCCAACAGAATAGCATGACCAATAGTTTTGGAAGGCTGCACCGTGGTCTAGCAGGACCAGACTGAAAACATTTTCCACAGCCTCGAGAAGGTTATTTGTGACCTTGAGAAGAGCTTTTTCTGTACTGCAATCTGGGAGAAAATCCTGACCCAACCAAGTCTTGGTTGGGTCAGGATTGGTCATTATTGCTCAGGAGGGAATCAATCAGTTGCATAATTGAGCTCATAGGACTTAATGTTACAATCCCTTAGAATAGTCAGCACGTGCCTGGTGCCTTGAGTGGGGGAGGGGTAATCACTTCATCAGGGTCAATGGGTGGGCACCCTCCTTCCTTGATGTTTCGTTGATAGGCCCACGACACCTCCAGAGGGCTCAACGGCGACACCTGGCATCCCAGGTGTGCCCCCCTCCGCTCGTATCGTAGCATCTTGAGACTCAGGGTCAGGGTCATGCCCAGCCTTACTTTGGTGGCTAGAGACAAGCAGTTCCAGAGCACCGTGTCAAGCCACTTCTTGATGTATGAACTGACTGTCCTCTCTAGCTTCTCGACTTTGGTGATGGGGATCTCGTAGACCGTTAGAGGCCACATCAGACGGGGTAATCCAAACTGTAGACACCATAATTTCAACTTGCCAGGAAGCGAGGTCTTGTCTATGGTGACAAGGCCTTTGATGGTTTCCTCCCTCAGTTGGTCACTCTGCTCTGAGTCTTTGATGCTTGCATTGTACCACTGCCCTAAGCTCTTGACCGACTGTTCTGACACCATTGGAATGGGTGTTTCACTGATGTGGAATCTCTGGTCCGCGGGGTTTCCTCTGATGATGGATATGCTCTTGGATTTGCTGGGCTTCAACCTCATCCGTGCCCACGTTATGTTGGCATGAAGATTTCCCAACATACGCTTGGTACATGGGATGGTTGAGGTCAGGGTGGTCATGTCATCCATGTAGGCATGAATAGGTGGTAGCCGCTGCCCAGCCTGCAGACATTCTCCTCCTACGACCCACTTGGAAGCTTGGATGATCACTTCCATTGCCATGGTGAAGGCTAGCGGGGAGATGGTGCATCCTGCCATTATTCCCACCTTCAATGATTGCCATGATGTTGTGTATTCTGTTGTTGTAATACAGAATTGCAAATCTTGGAAGTCACCAGGTTTGTGATGTTCTTTGGCACATGAAAGAAGTCGAATGCTGTCCAGATGAGAGAATGGGGGACAGATCCAAAAGCTTTGGCTAGGTCCAGGAATTAGACATGCAGATCACTTCCTTCCCTTTTTGCAGACTGGATTTGATGCCATATCATGCTTGTATGTTCTAAGCATCCCGAGAAGCTATATTCTATATTAATATATAAATAACTCTCTAACACTTGGTGGGAAAGGACATTTTGAACTAGGCCTGTAATTGCAAAGTAATTATTCATCCAGAGGTTTTTTAGAGCAAATAAGTGCCTGTTTGAAAGAAAGTGGCCAGTGATTAGAGACTTGTTGATATTAGAGAGAATAATTTGGCAGATGCATCCTCAACCTCTTTCAGAAGATTGGTTCATAACATATACATGGACCATAATCATATCTCAAAACACTTAAGGTACGCAAATAAACATGAATTAATACTTTAACTAATGGATGCATGAATTAATGAATGAACTATCAGGAATTCCCAAAGCTCACCATTAACAACTGAATGAGTCATGCCTTGGTCAGTGTTAGTTAGTGTGGTGACTTAATACCTTTGCACATAATTATTTGGCATCAATTAATGGGATTAACTAACATGATATAATTAATGTATTAATTAGTTAGCGGAGTAAATTGTGCCACTTTACACAGTGCAGAAAACACAGCCCAACCATGCCAGTCACCCAACAGTGAACTGACAGAAGACAAGGGAATTACAGAACCAGTGCATCTCATCTAGTTCTCCTGATAGGGCTGTACTGTATTTATGTATTATGTAAATTGTTCTGCAACTGTTTCTTGGATAGTCATTGTTAAAAAAAATGCAATTTAATTCACATTTCTGCACAAAATTGCATATTTTGGTACATTAATTATCTGTCCATTAAGATAGCTTTTCTTATTCTGGTACTTATTCTGTATGTATGATGACCTATGGTGTTTTAGGAGCCCCCTCTAAAACATCATTACTTCTAGCTTCTGTGTCATAGCTAATCATTAGTTGATATTGTATCATTTCCTCACTTACACACCATGCACGTGCGTATGCATGCACGCACACACACACACGGTCATGCAATAGGTGCCAGAACAATATAAAGGATAATAACGTTGCATAACAATGACGTAGGGGAAAACGAAAAGGGAAGATGGGAGGTGCCTGTAAAGAAAAGACAGAGAGCAAAACTAAACATGACCCACC
>CABFOS010120708.1:0-12666 GCA_900660315.1 Diretmoides pauciradiatus
CACACACAACACACAAACAAACGGTGGAATTACAGGTAGAGCGGTTCCAGAGATTGAGGCCTGTCTGGGTTACACACACACACACACACACACACACACACACACTTTATTCTCTCAGACGCTTTTAACTACAGTTTGGTGAAATCTCTGCGATTATAACTTTTCAGACACCAATTCTGTACTTTTATGTATTGATATAAAATGTCTGGAGGTTCAGGAGTCGTAAGCATGGACACTAACAGTCTACCTATTATACAGTAGTGTGACATCATGGCTTGGTGTGGAACTGCTTGGCGTAAACTGAAACTAAAGATCGCGCAATAGGAGAAAGCTGCTTTAACACTTAGTTCTGACATTGTTTCTCTACGTTGGCTAGTAGGACCTGTAAGTGCTGCTACACCTCGTTGGCCTTTCTGGGCGAGACGCTTTTGAGAGAACAAGGGTATCACAGCTCTTCCTCTTCCTCTCCCTCTCTCATTCTCTTTCTCTGGGAGGTTTGTGAAGGGGGGGGGGAATAACAGCAAAAATCGATGAGGCAAGAGAGAGAAAGAGAGCGAGCGAGAGGGAGTGCTTGAAACGTCAGTGGAAAGTCGGTGTCACCCTCTTGACTTCAGCGTGGCGAGCGATGCCAGCAATGACCTCCTTGACTCTGAAAACCAAACCCGTACCTGGGACCGTCTCTGACTGGGCGGCTGCAGAATGGAACAGAGATAATTAAGGACAAGCGAGAGAGAGAGAGAGAGACCATAAACATGGCTGTCACTGTGTCACCACTTGTGTTCACGCCAAGCAATATGTTAATGCTGATGAATTCAATTAGGCGGGCGTTCAAGTGCGTCGGCCGCCAGATGAATGCGAGGCACGTGCAGTCGGACGCGCCCGGGCCGCTACAGTGACCGTTGTGAGGCTCATTTGTGCCTGGGCTTCGGTCCACGCCCTCACATGTGTCTCCACCCAGTGTATGACATGAGGCGTATTGTGTTATTCTTCTGGTCTCAGATTCAGAATGCAATGCCTCATATTCACAGTGGGATTTTTTTTAAAACCTTATTTATCCAGGGGAAGGTTTTGCTGAGTGTGCATGCTCTTTTTCAGCACACTCACACCTAGCAGCTGCCCAGAGCGACCACAGTCTTCCGTGGCATCTGGTTGTCTGGTTTCCCCGGGCCAGCCCAGCGGTAACTGTCCGGTCACGATTCGGCTTCTCTGACCTTTAGGTTGCCGCCGCCTCCACAATGCTGATGCTTAACTGGAGGGATTTGTTGTGTAGATGCTGTACACAGCTATAAATAATGACCATCAACTCACATTTGCGCAAACAGACGAGCAATATAAAATCTGTGTGCATGTTGAAGAAAGTGTTTCTTGCGTAATATAACATTATATCAAACCTGTTATTTTGTGTTGGGTTGTACCATCGTAGATTACAACAGCAGCGACCAGAAGACGGCCTGCAGGAGACATGAGCTCTACGTCAGCTTCCGAGAGTTGGGATGGCAGGTAAGAAACGTCTTCTCATTAATATGCAGCAACAACAACAACACTCTCTCTTTAGGGCGTTTAGGATTACAAAGTTATTAATTCATCCCATTTTACAGTCTTTTGACAGCCAGATATGTAGAAACTGAGTTGGCTAAAATCATGAAAGGTTAACAGAAATTTGAAATTTGATTCACTGACTGATGATTGTGTTTGTTCCTGCTTAATTCAGACTCTCTGTGTATATTAACTGAAAGGTTCTCAGAGAGCGCAGACCTCCGCCCAGGATGCATGTCGCCTGTTTATGTGATTCAGATTCAGATCCACTCCAAAATGTAATATCTCTTCCTTGGGCCAAGCTAAACCTATCCAGCCAGTATCATGAAAATCGGATGCTGCATTAAGCTTTTAGACCTCACTACCTGACGTTGAGTGGCGGCCATGTTAAATTGTGCCCATTGACACTTAGGGAACATGCATATTAAGTAGAATGTGGAAGGGATGATGACACTTTCTGTGTATGTGGCGCCCTACGTGGCTGTGATTCAGATGATCTCCAAAATGTAATGAGCTCCTTGGCCCGTGCTACACCCCTCCACCGGGATTCATGAAAATTGGATGATGCGTTAAGCAATTAGACCTCATTTCTTGTTTACGTGGCGCCCTACGCAGAGCCCCGTGTTTCGGATCCGCCCCAAAATTTCATGGGGTCATTGGTGTCCGATACTACACCCTTCCACCGGGTTTCATGAAAATTGGTCTGGTAGTTTTTGCGTAATCTTGTACACGGACGGACGGATGAACGGATGGGACCGAAAAAATGATAGTATTTTGAACTGAATGGCTGAACTTGATGGAGAACACAGCTTGTCTACCACACCAGTTACACATTATAAACACTGCTGACCTAGTTATAGAAAGATTGCTAGTTCAATTCCTGGTATTGAGAACCCACAAGTGCCCCTGAGGGTGGACAAGAGAGATCAGTGGGAAGTCTGAAGTCTCAGTCAGACTGCATGCTGTGTGTGTGTGTGTGTGTTTGTTGGGAGGCAGACAGAGGAAGTAATAGTAGAGAACGACAGAGTTATGTGCGTCCTTCCAAACAAGCTGTCTGCTGTTAACACAGCACTGACATCTAGAGGGAGACTGCCAACACACACACACACACACACACACACACACACACACACACGCACACACACACACATAGAGACACAGGAAGGGAGCTGGAGAGAGACAGAGGACATGGAAAAGAGAGAGAGAGATGAGTAAGACAGAGAGACAATCAAACCTGAGTGTTAGAGGAAAGAAAGAGAGAAAAAGCCAGAGGCAGGGAAACAAGTTAGAAAGGTAAAAGAGACGGAAAGACGGAGAGAAGCAGAGCAGCACAGAGCGAGAGGAAGGAAGAAGCAGAGAAGGACACCTTCCCTGAGTGATTCAGCAGACGGGAGGGTTTCAGCTGGGATTTGTCCTAAGAGACAAGGTTAGGGCTGAATTCCCCAAGTCAGGTGGGCTACTGTAAACTCAAATGCTTTGGAAGATGTAGGGCGATCTGACATCCTCCTTTAGAGTTGTTCCCAAAAATGACTCAATGCAATGGCGCTCACCACGGCTGAGACTGATATACACAAGCTGCTTCTCCAGTAGAGTGGTTCATTTATATTGTTCTTATTACACGAGCAATGGCATGCACCTCTCTAATAAGCTTATTTACAGTATATTGTGATTTTCTTTAATGGATGGATTTGATCTACTTTGACTTTATTTGATCATCTTTCGGAGATGATGAACTGTAGGAGCAACTTGATTCACGCTGGAGTATACAGGACAAAAAACTCCAAATGCTAAACTAAAGTATAAATATTGATGTAATTCCAAAGTGAATATTCAGGGTTCCCACTCTTTTTGAGAAATCATTTTCCAGGACTTTTCCAGGAGTTTTTCTTGACAATCCAGAACACAAGCGGTCATATAATTTACCGGTAGTCCTTAGTATCGACACACGCTTCTTCCGCCAGAAGAAGCGGAGAATGAAAATAAGTGCAAAAATGAGCAATTTATTGCTACACACAGTGAATGTTTATAGTGAATGTGACGATGAGAGAACCAGGAAGTTAAATAGACCAGACTTCGACAATCGACTTTACCGAACACTGGAGCAATTCAACATTTCCAGGACAACATAGATTTCTTCCCAGGATATTTGGTCATTTTAAGTCAATTGTCCAGGTTTTCCGTGACTGGAACTCTAGTCTCTGCATTTCCAGGTTTTTCCAGGATGAAGTAAGTAAGCCTTTGAGAACCGTGCGGTCCATGGGGCAGGAGCCTGATTCCTGATTCCTTAGCGTGAGGCAGCTTGATGTACAAGTACACCCCCTGAACATGACTCTAGTATGTCGCAGGGACTTAACCCCAATCCAACCGATGATGCTGAGTGCCAGGCAGGGAGGCATTGGGTACCATTTTTAACAGTCTTTGGTATGACTCGGCTGGGGATCGAACTCACAACCTCCCAATCTCAGGGCGGACACTCTAACCACAAGGCCACTGAGGATGAGGGAACCCTGATATTGCTTTCAGGAGACAAACTGACATCAGGTCAGTGATCCTGCTTCTCTGTTGTGTTTCCCCAGGACTGGATCATTGCTCCGGAGGGCTACGCAGCCAACTACTGTGATGGCGAGTGCTCCTTCCCCCTCAACGCCCACATGAACGCCACCAACCACGCCATCGTACAGACACTGGTAAGACTTTTTATAACCATCAGCATATTCTTTACATTTATCTTGCAGAACCTCCCGTGCAAATCCTCTCAGGCGGCGGAGAAACATGTAAAAAGTGTCTGTCACAGCTGCGTTTTGCATATAAACGTCTGTATTTAAATCCGTCCCGAATGACTCGATATTTCATTTTTACATTTGCATTAGATCGGTTATGCATTCATAATATTAAGCTCATGCTTCATCCACACCCTACGATTATGGTGCATTTCCATAAACTCCAGCCATATTTAAATGTAATCAGTTGTTTTCCTGCTGAGATGGTTATGTAAAGGAATTCTGTGACTATTACTCCTCTGCTGTCTGGAAGGTTGCATGTCGACGCCCAGCCGCTTCACATCTAATAATATTTTTAATGTTTGAATGAGCCACCTTGTCCTCATCTCCTGCTGAGATCAGTCCGCTACTTCTGGACACAAATTAATCCCAGCAACGGCACAAAGATGATTATGATTATGTGTTTATGTATTCAATGAGATTTTTTAAATTCCTGCTCACACACATCATGTCTACATCTGTTATTGTGCGGTCGACATCAAAGGACCTTACTCGGGACTCTTTTCAGATATAATAAATGCAGTGGTGTGTGTGTGTGTGTAATATTCTTTGCTGCTGCACTGACAGTTTCCTCACAGGGATCCACCAAGTTTGTGTCACTCTTATCTTAAGCGGTACCATTTTCTGCTCAGGTGCACCTGATGAACCCGGAGAACGTCCCAAAGCCGTGCTGCGCCCCAACCAAACTCCACGCCATATCCGTGCTCTACTTCGACGACAACTCCAATGTCATACTGAAGAAATACAAGAACATGGTGGTGCGGGCCTGCGGCTGCCACTGACGCCGTGGACCACTCGTGGACCGGTGGCCTTTGGCCGATAGTCGAGCTGGCGACGGGCCGCAAATCCACCAGCGTTTGACTCCTGGGTGAGCTTGACCTAAACTAGACATCAGTTTCCCCGCCCGGTTCCCCAGCCTCAGAGAGGAATTCACAAAGAGAGAATTCACAAATGCTATTCCAATGATCTGGGACAATTCAAATCAATTATCTATTAACATGAACATTTGTCTTCCAAAGTTAAAAACGTCAAGACTCCATTCTTACTGGGGATATTGCAAGATTGATGTGAGTGTCATCACCCTGCTCCAGTGTTGTCTGTCACCTTCCCTATTGGCTGTGGCGTGGCACCTTTACTTCCTGGGTCTGTGAGTGAGTGAATGTCTGAATGGTGTGTGTGTGTGTGTGTGTGTGTGCACGGGAGGGCGTTTATGTTTGTATATTATGTGTTTATGTAAGTGTGTGTGTGTGTGCCTAAGAGGCTACCGCTCCTGCTTCCTCACTGAAAGGGCGAGAGGGAAACTGAACTGTTGCGGGACCAGTCAGAGTGCTGCTTTCCTTCCTCTCTCCTCTCTCCAAACTAAATGGTGGATCAGTTCTCAGAAGACCCTTACATAATTCCTGAGGAACAACTTCTCGAACGCACGCAAGCCCCGGGGGAATTGACTGCCTGCAACACAGAAAAGCCAACAGTAGTGAATGACATCGCCTGGTCAAATGACAGAAAATGTGTATCAATGCTTTGTGGCAGATGGGGGGCTGAAAAAAATAACACAAGCCCGGATTCTTTTCAGTGCAAATACATGGTTTATGTTGCAAATCCTGTTAACCCCAACAATCAAATGCTAACTGAACATTGGAGTCAGCAGAGATCCATATTTCCTTTCCCCCTCCTAATGTATTTTCTTCTCAAGCCATATTTGCCTTCCTAAAATATAATATGGACAGAACCAAAGTGACCGCAGGCTATTTTAATAGCGAACTGCTCCAAATATCCCGTCCGTGTCAATATTTGCCGAGCTCACGCTGAGCCCTCGATTCACCGAGCTGGTTCAACATGATGCATGTTGTGGCTAAACTGATGTTTTTCTCCAAAGAACTGAAGAATACGGCCTTATCCCTCCGACATACCGCAAATGGCCATTTCCATGTTGCTGCACTCACAAAGTTAACAAACGCTTCCACCCCTGACAACCCATCAAGAGATTGTGGAAAAACATTTAGCTAGTCAAAAACAGCCGGCAAGATGGTTTCTGAAATTAGCCCTCTGCTTTTTCAGCGTTGAGGGTCAAATTATGCTAATTGGGATGTGTGTCAAGCGGTGATGCATTTCCAAATGAACATGTAACTGTGAGCTTTGACTTAAAGAGTACATGGGATTTTCATAGAGAACATTTAACACAAAACTAATCGAAATACCTTACGTGCCTAACCAATCAGAAATTACAAAATATACCTCTGGTAAGCTGCTGTTTACATTTGTGATCATGTTTAGACTGTTGTGTGTAAATACTTGTACATTCTCAGCTTATTTATTGCACCTTTTATTAAGAAGAAAATCACATACCATATTAACAGAGACAGATATGAGAACAAAATGAAAATGCAAACTTATTTTTGGAAAAAAATTTATTACGAAATCTCATGTTACAATTTGCCATTACTCTCTTTTTTTTGTACAAAATCCATGGGTAGTGTACGACCCATGACTCACAAGAAAAAAAAATACTGCTTTCTGTCACTGGAGTTGCCTAGACCATGTGCTATCCATAAAAACTTTTACTGACAAAAAACCTGCTTTGTTTGATTATTTGTGTACCTTGGTTGAGCACTGAACTACCCTGTTTTATACAGCACACACTTCACCGGGTCAAACAGCACTTTAACCCAGACGCCCTAACAAGTGGGACCGTTCAGATAGTGCCAGTGGTCAATCACAGAAAAGTGCAGTAAATTGATTTTCAAATACTTTCCTGTGATTGTCAAAATAGCAAATACTATTCGACCCAGTTCTGTTGCACATGACATTTTCATGACCCAATCACAAAACACCAATCAACCTTCTACACAGGTTTGTGGGTTGTTGCAGGATATGGTAGACTAAAGAGATATTTCAGTTTGGTCAATTATGATCAGATTCCTCAAACTCATCATCCAAGTTACAGGGTGGGAAATTAACACCAGCCAAAAGTTGGTCAATGTTGGTAAGTTAATCTACAGGCCAGTGAGTTTTGGGTAAAAGTTACCTACACATTAACCAGAGTACCCCACCACCTAGTAGCTGAGGCTGATTGGTCTTGCATGTCAGTTACTGTACAGTGTCATAAAGGGAAGGGGTTTTCATCAAGGGGATGAAATGTGGCATTGAAATGTGTTTGCATAGGCCAATCTACAGATGCTTCCTGTATATGTAACATGCATGACCGCTGTATAGAAAACTTTCTGAATAACGTTCATGATATGGCTCATTAGTTGGACTTCTGTAACCATCAGTCCAGTGGATTAGGTGGCTTAAAGATGGTGGCCTCCTGGCATGCGGTCATTTATTGTGACATGAGAAATATTGGGTGGGACCAGGAGGATCGATGATATCAATCCCAGAGGTCACCATTTTTACGCATCTGGTTCAATCATGAAGGCAAGAGTAGAACTGATAGTCACAATCATAGTCAGAGAGGTGATGTGATGCTGGCTAGCTGGAGTGAACTTTCCTCGCAGTTCTAACTTCAGGTGAGTATTATTGCAAAGCAGTCTGATCTTAGGAGCAACTTCACTTAAAGGAAAGATCAGGGAGGCAATATCATCCCCAGAGTCATAATTGAGGGTTCACTACCACAGAATGAAAAGAACAGCACATGTTCTGAACCTCACACTGCTGCGTGTTTTACCCAACAACACTGACTCTGGGAGACTACATTTTCCTGCTCCTCCTGCCAGTTCCCACCTTTGACTTGGGTCCCGGCAGGAGTAATATGGAAAATAAAACTTTACATTCACATCTTTCAATAATACATTTGAGGATATCATGGAGGACCACACGCTAAAGTGCAGTATTGAGGAAAGTGTTCAAGCGAGGCTGCAGCTCATCCAGATGGGCAAGCTGCATTTGAATTTAAAAAAAAGAGAAGCAGTGGTAGCTGGTCAGTAATGGAGATATGGGGGTAACATGGTGCAGGCCTGAGACTCCGTGTGCTAAGAGGAGGGGTGAAGGATGGTGGGATGACATCACAGGAGTCAGAAATGGGGTTAGGATGCATGAGCAGTGAGGATTTTCACCAATTCTGTAAACAAGTTTTGAACAAACAATCAGGGAAAAGCGCTCTGTAAGAAAATAATCTGATTGTTGTCTCCAAAAAGTGCTGAAAATCACAATCCTTTAGAGAAAATCTCTGACTCCCATGACCACTAGAACTCCTCCAACACCACTCCTACCAGTCTGCGCTTCCCTGAATGTTAAGTTAATTAGGCCATCACTGGCATGGATAAAAAGTACCTTCAACTTAACACTCATCTTCACAATGGGATGACGCGGCAAATGCTTCAAACCGTTACATTAATGATTTAACAACAGATCCCATGTTTAAAACTTTCCATTTAAAAAAGGTTTTCAAATGGCTACAGAAATTCGGTCTGATAGTCAGAATTTTTTTTTTTTTAACCGCAAAGGCAGAAACGTGGACATCTGTCCTTCAGTGCTACCCTTTTCATCAACAAGATATATTTCAATTTGCACCGGGAGTTGCGGTTTGGACCGATTTGGTGCTTGCAAAGTGGTTGTCAGTTATATTACTTCATTTGCAGAACCGACCGATTATCCTATTGCAGAATAGTTGAGGTCGGGCAACGGCAACGAAATACATTCACATCCCAAACACACTAGTGAATCATACTGTCCTTGCTCTCAAGACATTAACACTGGAGAAAGAACAGAACCGGAGCAGCCTGTCATCGACTGACTCCTTTTCTGAGGAGAACCCGATTGGAGAGAGAAAAGAAGGCTGGCGGCTGCAGCAGAGAGAGGAGTCCTACTAGCCAGATATGCAGTGTGGGCAGCACAGGGTGGTGGGAGGTTGAGTGATGACTGGACCGCTCTACAGCTCGTCTCTTGCCTGCTTCATCACGAAGCTGTGCAAGCTCTCCAGGTCTCGCCCGCCGTGATGCTCGTCGCCCTGCTCCCCCGCCCGGAACATGAATAAAGTGGGGTAACCTCGCACCTGAGGAAGGAGGGGGAAAGAGAATCTTACTCAGGGGTTTTCTTTCTATTTTAAAGCAGTTTAATACGATGTGCAGTGTGAGAATACAGTGACAACAGTTTTCTTTTTCTGCATGAAAGTTGCAGTGTCAGAGAGCAAGACGTCAATGAAAATTACATGTTTATGTCACTGCCATGCATGAGAAATCTTTTTGGTATGGAAAGACTAAAACCAAAAACTGTCAAATTTAATTATCACTCTCATCCAAGTGTGGCTCTTGAACTCTGTCTAGCAAGCAGGACAAATTATTTTGGATACAGGTACTACCAAGCGGCATAATGATTTACAAGATGGTGACGGAAAATTCAAGTAATAACTCGGAGGTAAAGGTAGATTTAAAAGATAGTTAAACTGAGTGCTTGGTTAAATTATGTTAATTGGGCTCGTATGAAGCAGCCAAGAGAGTCAGGACCAGGTTGTGTGTGACATCCTCGTGCCCTGTAACCATAAAACTATGGAGAAGCGCGAGATGGTGGATCAGAAGAAAACTGAGTGTGAAGGCTGTACATGTCAGACTAATTTGCACACTCCAGGCTTTCCTCCCAATAACTGCAATTAAACCCCACAAATGTTTAAAGCTAGTCTTTAAAATGGATATGTGTGTGAGACATTCTCCTCTTCATGATAGCGCTAAAACATCTTTATAATTACAGTTAGTAACATCTAAGCATGAGGCGGTCGTATAGTTTTATGGCTCTGTGAATCACCTCAGTTTTACTACATTCTGTGTGACACACTTAATCTGGAGGAAACGGCAAAACTGACTAAAGGAAGAGGGGCAGAGAGATAGAGAGTGTAATCTTTAGTATGTTAAGTAAAAAAAACCCTGATGGATCAAGTCCAAGATACTTACAGAGAACCTGTTGCAGAGTGTGCGCTCCACAGTGCAGTCCACCGTGGCTATCTTGACATCGGTGAGGCCGGGAAACTCCTTCTTGGACAGGTCCTCCCACGTTGGAGCAAGGTTCTTACAGTGGCCGCACCTAGAAAGCAGGACAGAAAAAGACAAATGCAATGCCAAGTTTTAACTACAATACTTTTGTTTTTTTATAATCCAATCTTGATATACAGTAGGTTGTTAAATCACAGGCATTATTCCAAACGTTTGCCTGGAGGTGACAGAAATAAAGATAACAGATTTTTAAGCGATGAGATCACTGAGATATTGAGCAAAATAAAGTCTGTATACCAAACATGGTCTACATGTTATCCAATTAAAATGCTTTGTTAACTACAGTACCTTACTGGGTTGAATGCCACTAGCTCCAAATATGATGTGCTTACCATGGAGCGAAGAACTTGATGAAGGTCAGGCCCTTGGATACCGTCTCATCGAAGTTGCTCTCTGTCAGGACCAACACGCTGGACTGCAGGAAGGAGAGATACAAAGTTTGATATTTCACTGAGAATTCTGTTGATCTTCTACTATGCAGAGTTCCCACTCTTTGTGAGAAATCCTTTTCCAGGACTTTTCCAGGAGTTTGTCTTGACAATCCAGGACAGCACTTGCTCACAAACGGTCATATAATTTACCGGTAGGTCTAGTATTGACACCTTTAACCCCAGTTTTATTCCTCCTTATTTAATGATGCAGGTTCATGATGAAGTGTCTCAGGTTCATTACAGGTGACTGCTACACACATCACTGCTAACTGTACAATAAGGTCATCTGGCCTCCTCTTGTTGTTAGATGTGACCAACACTGGTATGGTTTTGTTTTTATACTTACAAGCTCTCAAACTTGCCCCACACGCTGCTATAGTCCTATTAACAGTTTCAAACAAAATACACTTAGGTTTACATAGGCAATCTGAGTGAGGGGCTAAAATACAACTAGAAATTTCCAGGACATCATCGATTTTTATCAAGGATATATGGTCATTTTAGTCAATTTTCCAGGTTTTCCATGACTAGAAATCTAGTCTCTGAATTTCCAGGTTTTCCAGGATGAGTGGGAACCCTGCTGACCTAAGAGTTTGGTTGCTAGGATCCACTTTTCTTAGGTGCCCTCCATGCCTAAAAAGGCATCTTTTTTTTATCAAGTTCTTTAGCCACCATTGACCACACAATAATGAGAAACACACACACACCCATAGGGGTCAGAGTGCAGGGGCAGCTAGGATCAATACCCCCGGAGCAGGTAGGTTCAGTGTACTGCTCAAGGGCACCTCAGCAGGGATGGCTGCAGTGGGAATCAGCCCCAAATTCTCAGTAATGGTCAAATATCAATCAATCAAATTTTATTTGTATAGCCCTTAATCACCATTACAGTCTCAAAGGGCTTCACAATGCCCAAAGTTTGACACAACACCGCCCAACCTTAGACCCTCAGCAAAGGACAAGGAAAAACTCCCACAAAACAAAGCGGAAGAAACCTTGGGAGGGACGACTAAGCGAGGGATCCCATGAATGAAACCTTTGTGTGCTGTGGTCTGGATACTGAAGGACAGGACACATTTGGTTTGTAAAGTTAATATGAAAGAAACCGGAGAAGTTATTTCACACAAAATAAAGACATCAGACAAGTTTAAAAGAAACTTTCATTAAAAATACACACTTACATTATATACTGAGGATTTAGCATTCAGAAAGAACAGCTCCACTGTCGTGTTGTCTTTCAAGAATGTGATCTTCTCGATGTAAAACCTGCAAAGAGTTTATTTTAAGGGACACAACTTTACTTGAGTGCAGTGTCAGTGCATTGATAACAGTATTTTGTTACTGTCATACAGTAGGACGCAAACTGTGGTCCATCAGCGCCATCTGCTGGTGGTGAGCAGCCAGACAGCCGGGCCACCACACAGCTCAATGCATCAAGTTGCATCACGAAATGTAAATTCAATTTAATAAAAAACAAAACAACATGTCAGGATAGGTTCAATATAGTCTGAAGTTCCTGGAAAAGCAACGTATTTATTCCAAGAGAACACTCACCTCACCAGGAACTTCAGCTCCAAAGGGCCGGTCTTCTTGGAGAAGTCATGATCAAGGACTCTGCGTTCCAACTGGAGCCAGTTACTCTGACCACTAAGGGGAGATGAAACGATGAATCATGTGCTGAAATATTACTATCATATTTCTTCCCTCCCTATTCCCTAACGCCCATGCCTTCTGCCCTGCTGCCACTGTAAATAACAATAATAACTTTAATTTAAGAGCCTTTCATAGTACCCAAGGCATTTAACAACGAGAAGAAGAAAGAGAAAAGATAAGCTGATCAGCTGGGCCAACAATAAAGCAGTTAAAAGATAATAATGATAATAAAAATTACGAATGTTTAAAATGAGTTAAATACAAAGTAAATAGACAAATGGACAC
>CABFOS010120709.1:0-11039 GCA_900660315.1 Diretmoides pauciradiatus
CTGGGCATATACACTCACATAAAAAATTAGAAATGGTGCTCAGAGAGAACAGACCTCCGCCCCTGAATGCCATTGGTGGCTCTGTGTGAGCCGTCATCCACCACTGTTAAATCTGTTTTGCATGATGTGTGGGTTTTGTGCAAAGGTCCAGTAGTTTTTGCATAATCCTGCTAAATAACCAAGAACCAAGAAACGGGTCTTCGACCCACCCCGTGATTCGGACCCGCTCCAAAATTTAATGGGTTCTAAGTGGGGTCATGCTACACCCTTCCACCGAGTTTTGTGAAAATCAGTCCAGTAGTTTTTGCGTAATCCTGCACAGATACGAATGAACGAACGAACACCACCGAACGCCACCGAAAACATTACCTCTCGCCCTGCACTGTCACTGGAGCGGAGGTAAAAATAATAACACATTAATAACTACGTGTCTACAAAACAAAATGACATAGAGACCAGCCTGAAAACACCCCAAAGTCAACAGCTTACCTTGCGAGTCTGCACCAAGACCAACTACAACATTAGCTTAACATGGTGTGTATGAACTGCAGCTAACCTCCTAACTAGACAACCACACCATGAACTGAATACATTGAGTCTACTATGTAAATGGTTGGAGCAGTATATGCTAAATGAGGGCTTGTGTGAACCGAACTGGCTGATCGGAATCATCGGCAATAGTAGACACCTAACAGAATGGTTCAGGCCAGCTGAATAAAATATGAAATTAACCAAACAATGAAAGCTAGCTATCCAGCATTCCCTTCAACACCATATCAGCCAGGCCTATACCATCATCACCTAGCAGTGTCATTCTGGTCTATCTTGGCTACTGCATTGCATTCTGGTCTATCTTGGCTACTGCATTGCATTCTGGTCTATCTTGGCTACTGCATTGCATTCTGGTCTATCTTGTCTACTGCATTGCATTCTGGTCTATCTTGTCTACTGCATTGCATTCTGGTCTATCTTGTCTACTGCATTGCATTCTGGTCTATCTTGTCTACTGCATTGCATTCTGGTCTATCTTGGCTTCTGCATTGCATTCTGGTCTTTCTTGGCTACTGCATCTCTTCTCCTGGTCTGATTGTTGATCGTGGGTCTAGATAGAAACCTCTTGCTCTTTGGTTCTGAGGGCTGACACCCAAACCTGACGATGTTTTAGATCCATCAAACACTTTCTGATCTCAGACTGGAAACATCTCAACATGACGTCACATCGTCTATGACTGGCCAGAAGAAAAATACACCAGACGACAAGAAGGACCAGGAAAACAACGTCCATCACCAAGCGTTGTTTTCAATACTTATTGGACCAAATGATGCTACAGTAAATAGCAGATGTGCATTTAGTACGACTATAGTTTGTTTTATAGTTTTATAGATGACATCCATCCTACGTTGGGCTTCAGCGAAGGGTTAAATGCTCTTCCCCTCACCTGTTTCCTCCTCAGGCGCTCAAAGCTGCTGTGGTTTTTGGCTTGTTTATCGAATAAAACCACAGCGCTTTGATATTCCTCTCACTCTCGTCCTTAAAGATCCTGTTTGTCAGGGTACAGTCTCGCCCTGAGGCAGAAGGCTGATGTCTGGACGGCGTCTTACCGTCCAAAACAAGATATCAAACAAGATCTCCAACAAGATATCCAACATGATATCCAACAAGATATGGGTTTTTACCTTTTACTGCTGACCAGTACGACAACAACCTACTGGTGGCCACTAGGAGCTGCCCAGTATGACAACAACCTACTGGTGGCCACTAGGAGCTGCCCAGTATGACAACAACCTACTGGTGGTCACTAGGAGCTGTCCAGTATGACAACAACCTACTGGTGGTCACTAGGAGCTGTCCAGTATGACAACAACCTACTGGTGGTCACTAGGAGCTGTCCAGTATGACAACAACCTACTGGTGGTCACTAGGAGCTGTCCAGTATGACAACAACCTACTGGTGGCCACTAGGAGCTGCCCAGTATGACAACAACCTACTGGTGGCCACTGGGAGCTGTCCAGTATGACAACAACCTACTGGTGGCCACTGGGAGCTGTCCAGTATGACAACAACCTACTGGTGGTCACTAGGAGCTGTCCAGTATGACAACAACCTACTGGTGGCCACTAGGAGCTGTCCAGTATGACAACCTACTGGTGGTCACTAGGAGCTGTCCAGTATGACAAAAACCTACTGGTGGTCACTGGGAGCTGCCCAGTATGACAACAACCTACTGGTGGCCACTAGGAGCTGCCCAGTATGACAACAACCTACTGGTGGCCACTGAGGTTTTGTGCCCCGTTGCTCCCGTTGCCCAGGCAGAGCTCTTATCTGCTGGAGTGGTGGAAGGACGCCAACGTGCATGGCCAGCGTGCACGGCCAACATGCACGGCCATCAGCTGCAGGGACAGAAAGCAAAAAACACCTGTTTAGGTCGATAACGTGCCAAGTGTGTTAGAGCGACTGTCTGGGTTAAAGAGGAAGGAAGGAAGGAAGGGAGGCTCCTTTCCTTCCTTCCTCCCTAATAGAAACACTAACTGGGCTGGGTTATGGGAGGTGAGGAGGAGGAAAGAGGAGGAGAAAACAGAGTCTGAGCAGCACATTAGCTCACACTAGGCTCCTAAACGCCACGTCCTGTAATCCCGACAGAATAAACGTGACTCCAGTCAAACATAACCGACCAGGCTCAGCTGACCTTGCTGTAAACTCGTCTCTCACTGGCTGTCTGCGGTTTCTGTCCCCCAGAGGCTTGTTCAGCTCAGGTTCTAAATATCAAACATGTTTGATGTGATCAGGGCAGATCAATCAGATCAATGTGTAAACTCCTCAGACTAGCAGATCAACTAGCACATTTCCCCTCCTCCTTCGTTCAGGTAGTAGTTGGGTAGTTTACTGACATCAACACAATTCCCCGCGTTCCCCTGCATGACGAGGCCCGCGATGAACTGGTTCCCAGTGGGAACCCAGCATGTAGTCAAACATCACGTCTGCAACTGGCTCAGTTACTCACAATGTTCAAACGTCAAATGAGTTAGAAAAGATAGTAGGAAATATAAAGGGAAGGGAAAGGGAAAAGGAAAACACCTCCTGTAACGTCTCAGAAAATGTTATAAAATGAGCACAAACTCTGAACTCTGATTAAAGGTTTTGGAGGCAAATAATGTGAAGATTACGTCGGACTATAAAACGACCGGCAGATGACCGATGCACGGAAGAGGAAGTCGTTATCCGCCGGTCGTTTTTCAGTCTGATTGCTTTGTTTAAGGTATCTGCTTGACAAACGCGATGTGTTAGCTTGCTTGCCGACAGGATATGGCAAAAGTTTGATATAAAAAATGACCGTAAAAACTAGTCATTCTTTGGATCCGCTGGCTACACCGGATATCCCAGACACATTGGGAGTCTACTATCATTATCAATAATAGACTGTGGGTTCTGAGATTGAGCAACGGTTAACTTTGGGCAAGTAGAACAACTTAGGGTGCGGTTTTGGCCTTGGTTAAATAACTTGTCTTGAGTTGGGAATTGAACCTCAGTCGTCCGAGTTGAAGGTGAATGGCTCCGTCCATCCACCTCCCTGACACGCGTACTTTTCACTGCACCGTTTTAACGTCAAACTGTTTCCTGTCTCTAGTCGTGTCTCCTTCATGTGATCCTTTCCTGGCCGGGAAACTTATGTTACACTTTTCGGGGTTTTTTGCATTTCAAGACGTGCTCATTTCACAAAATGTCCTGAGATCATACGATCGTGTGTTATATCCCATAAGTACTGTAACTAGGAATGCACGCTACTGTATATCGGTCATCATATCGGTATCGGCTGATAATGACTTAAAAATGCATTATCTTTATCAGACAGATATCAATATGCAACATCGATATTGGCCAAAAAGTCAATAACGTGCATCCCTAGTAGATGGATGGATGGATGGATAGATAGATAGATAGATAGATAGATAGATAGATAGATAGATAGTAGGGATGCACAATATATCGGTCATCATATCGGTATTGATCGATATGACCATGGAAATAATCGGTTATCGGATATTGGCCAAAATTTCAATATCATGCATCCCTAACTGTAACCTCTCCTCTCTCCTCCAGAGGCTGGCCGGCAGACGGGTTGTGATGCATCCAAATATGCTGCCACGCATCCGCCAAGAGCCCGCCTTCCTGCTCGGCGTGGGTCTCCTGCTCCTTCTGATTGGACGGATGTTGTACTTGCAGGAGAGTAGGAGCAGCCACCAGGACCACGCTCGAGTCTAGCCTCGGGAAAACCCAGCAGACGTAGCACCGCTCCTTCGTAGTGAACTGAGACTAGGATGGACCGATTACACCTTGAATCTTTCTTTGCTTTCGGGGAGCTAAATGTGACTCTCCTTCCTCCGTTTCCCCCGAATCAAACGGGGAAAGTGACTTTGGATCGTCTTTTTTCTAATTTATGTACAGATATCCATAGCTTGGGAATAAATGCTAATTGAAGATGATTCCTTAATATCTTCAGGTATCTACAACACTTGGATTTTCCTTTTTGCACCTGTTTTTCCGAGCGATGCCGTCAAAGGGATGTTTCACTCCGTTCCAGACCAGGCGCCATGACCGTCATCCGATGGCGTCTCCCTGGAAGATGCCTGTGGAAATTCAAATGTGCCTTGTATATTTTCTTGCGCTTTGTTTTTCTGCTGTTTACCTTTTTTATATTCCTTTTTTTGGTTTTTGTTTATTGTATTTAGTTTGGGAGGTTCTACGTCTTTGTTCTGTGTGAACTCTTCAGCCTGAGGATGGTCTTCAGGCTGATGGTCTAAAGGCTGAGGATGGTCTTCAGTCTTCAGGCTAAGGATGGTCTTCAGTCTTCAAGCTGAGGATGGTCTTCAGGCTGAGGATGGTCTTCAAACTGAGGGTGGTCTTCAGGCTGAGGATGGTCTTCAAGCTGAGGAGGGTCTTCAAACTGAGGGTGGTCTTCAGGCTGAGGGTGGTCTTCAAGCTGAGGATGGTCTTCAGTCTTCAGGCTGAGGATGGTCTTCAAACTGAGGGTGGTCTTCAGGCTGAGGGTGGTCTTCAGGCTGAGGATGGTCTTCAAGCTGAGGATGGTCTTCAGTCTTCAGGCTGAGGATGGTCTTCAAACTGAGGGTGGTCTTCAGGCTGAGGATGGTCTTCAAGCTGAGGAGGGTCTTCAGGCTGAGGATGGCCTTCAAGCTGAGGATGGCCTTCGGGTTGAGGATGGTCTTCATGCTGAGGGTGGTCTTCATGCTGAGGATGGTCTTCAGGCTGAGGGTTGTTAAACTTCCAGTCTGGTCCTACAATTTAACAAATGTCATGTTTTCCCGTGGAGAACCGAAGCTGAGGAACACATACTTGAACTCCTGCTATGTGAGGACCCGTCACCAGTTTGGTTTCCTTCAGAAACTCAAAGACCAGAGATAAAAGTTTGTTCCTGCCGTTACGGACTAATTCACTGTTGGGTTGATGTCAGTGTCTACAAGTGCACAAGATTAGGACGTAACTCGGTCTCAACACAAAGTCAATTCAATGATGATTCCTTGACTATTCCATGACATATAGTGCAAATGTATTTGTGTTCAAATGTCTTTGGCTATTTCCAGCCACCGTTTGGGAAAATGAAATGTGTTCCTTGGATTATTATTGTTCTTTCAAAGGTACTTGACAAGTCAATGCATGAGATAAAACACAAGACTGGTTGAAAGAATGAGTAAGAACAAATTACATTACAGTCATTTAGCAGACACTTTTATCCAAAGCAACTTACACAGGTGAGAGTTGACACTATGTGGGGATCGAACCCGCGACCCTGAGACTGAGAGTCTCATGCGCTACCGACTGAGTGGTCTGGGCCGTTTTCATACTCTACATATTCATTAACCAGTCAGTGCGTTTACATGCACTGTCGAAATTCTAATTATTGCTGTAGTCCAATTGAAACTAGATTTAACACCTCAGTCAGATTGAGTTATTCGGTTTTCTTGAGTTATTCGGGGGTTTTCCTGAGTGGGACTAACATACCTGGATAATGACTAACATACCTGGATAATGACTAACATACCTGGATAATGTGTTTGGAATTTGATTTTCCACACCATGTATACACTTCAATGGGACTAGCATTGGACTAGGCGTTCTGCACATGTTCTGTAGGTTCCTGGTTATGGTATATCTATGGTCAAGCGCGTCACTAATTCGCTTCTCTCCGAGTCGCGTATATTGGGACCACGATAGTCCAATTCAATCACATTTTTTAAAAGTCCAGTTTAATCGGACTACAGCAATAATTCAAATTATTAGTGTTTCCAGGCCTGGAAAATTGCCAAATGCATCCATCCACTTTTCAGGTTTGCTGTGAACATAGAGGCGTCACTCTATTCGTTTCACAAAAGAGATAGTTTGATCTGTTATGTCGCCTGAACCTCCCGTGATAGATTCTACTCTGATTCAGTTTTACATTAACAGCTTTTGACTCAGTGATACCATCAGTAACTCTACTGTATCTATAACCACTGGAACCAGTTTAAATTTCGACCTATTAAAGTCTAATTTTAAAGAATTTTCAGAATGACAATCACTGAATTCACCTTTTTATTTTTATTTTAAGAAAAAACAAGATCTACAGAGTCATTGCTGAACTTTCTCACTCTCTTCATTCTTACAATTAAACCATTTGTTCGAAACATTTCGAAACATTTATCTCAGTTGACAATTTGTTCAAATAATACTTTTTTTGTGTTGGGATTCAGCCTCTGGAATTAGCATCATTAGCATCAGCATCAGCTGTAGTTTGGGCAGTTGGCAGACATGTTGTTGACAAGGTCTTGTGATCCTTTTATTAGCATCATGATTTGGACTCAGCCAAGTCTCACGCTTGCCAAAGTCTCTCGTAGAAAACTTTCTGGACCGCAACCAAGCTGTGAAAGCTCCACAGCCAAACAGGGATCTGTCAATGGAGAGCTCAACACTGGCTAGCTGTAGCAGGAACAGATAGCAGCCAGCAGTATTGCTGACAATGCTGTTATGGCACCCAAATTAATGACATCATCTTTGGACATTATAGACTGTACATATTGCAGTGAAGTGAGTCACCAGAAGTCGACCTCTGACCCTATAGACCATCCTGGCTCATATTTATTAAAATGCATGTGCCCATCACAACTGATTGAACTACAAAATGAAAACAATGAGGTGCATAGTTTTGGTCAGATCATTCATCAATGATCGGTGAAACTCACTCAGAGATAAAACTCCGACAACAAGCTCCGCCAAGGGAGCCGGTTCTTTTGGCGCGGCGGGTTCGAATCTGACCTCTGGGTTAGTTACCATGCCGGTCAGATTGGTGCCGTGACTCGGATTTACCAAAGGGGTGTGAGAAGTGAGTTTGGGGAGTGAGTGTAACGGGGTCGATCCCCGTGAGTCCTCGAGTAGGTAGCGAGTTGATCGGTGAAACTCACTCCTCAGAGATAAAACTCAGATAACACGCTCCGCCAAGGGAGCCGGTTCTGGGGTTCGAATCTGACCTCTGCCCCTTTAGGTTAGTTAGCATACGGCTTACACTCAAACCATTGAAAATAACTGGGGGGAAAAGATGCAGGCGTGTTTTAAAAAAAAGTGTCCCATGTGATCACAGCCTCCATTCAGGGCGTCAGACCAACGTGAGAAGTGTTTTATGTGGTTGACTTGGAAGGTTGAAGGGAGGACTCGAGTAAAATATTGTATGCAAAAGAAAAGTGTGAAACGTTTCCCCTTTGTATGCAAACATGTATGTATGTCCTCTGATTTGGAGGAAGTGCACTGCATCATCTCAAAGATGTTTTGTTCCATCAATTCCTCGTGTTACCTCGATTTTATACAGAATGGTGAACAAGAAATGAAAGAACAGATATTATGCAAGAAAAAGTACCATGAGAGCACGCATGTTTAGCATGGAGAATCCCCGTGGGAATCAAACCCCCGACCCAGGCTGTGTTTGTGTTGCTCTGTTCAACAGCTTTATTTTAAAATGCCAGTGATGCAGTGTGAATATTGACCAAAGAGATTTGTGAAATACTTGTTGGGTTGTTTTGGACAAGTGAAGTGTTCCCAAATTCTGTGCGATATGTTGGTTGGGTATATTTGGGTTGATCAACCAGAATCATCTTGGTTATGGTGAGCGTCTGCTTCAGCCTGGCTAGAATGCAAAGTGGAAATTTAATTGGTTCTAAAATGCAATTGCAGAAATGTAATCTAAATGGTTCTGACCCAGGTGTGTACAGTCAGGTTCAATCTGAGACTGGAATCACACTCTCCAATGGATGTTCATTCATTTCTAATGAGAGACTCTGTTACGACTGCAGAGTTCCACTGCAGATGCGTTGTCATTAAAGTATAATATGTAGGATTTATTCTGCATATGCATTGATCTAAACTAAAACAAAGTATTTGTATCTCTTTGAAGTTATTGAGATGAAAACATGTTGTTGCAAGTAAAGTTTATGTTGCACAGCAATCAACAGCCACATCATCTCAATATGTCTGAGCCAGGAGATCGTTGTTTCATTGTTTGCACACATTTGTAGCAACACAAATGCATCGTGGGTAAAAAGTGATCCTGGCTGGTGCAGGTCTCTGTTTCTAGAAATCAAACTACCTACACCCACATTTCAGCAAACCTCCCATCTGTGGAATTGTTTCTAATGCTTTAATGGTGTGAAGTTAGCGGTTTGTTCGTTCGTTTTCAGAGTTCCGGGCTCTTCCAGTGAAGAAAAGTTGTTGAAAACTTTGTTTTATTTTAAAGACATGATGATGTTGCATAGATCAAATTCATTTAAAACAATTTTATTACATTATAGTCCTTTAAAAGACGCTTTTATCCAAAGCAACTTACAATAAATGCATTCAACGTAGGTAGGCAAGAGAGTTATGGCCATGGACAGATGTAGTTGAAATCCTATATTTTACGACATGGATGCTGCACTACTGCACTGCTGCACTGCTGCACTGCTGCATTACTGCACTGCTGCACTACTGCACTACTGCACTGCTGCATTACTGCACTACTGCACTGCTGTCTCAAGATTTCGTGAAATGAACACATACTCTGGAATGCAGATTACTTGTTGTGGACACAAATTATGTGAAGATCACATAGTTGCCATGACAACATGAACTGGACACGCCACTGTCACATGTCATTTGAAACTATTAGCTAACGGTTACATAGAGCAGGGGTTCTCAAACTATGGGTCCCTACCTCCAGGGGAGGGGGGAGGGGGGCGTCGCTCAGATCTGATTCAGATTTTCAAAAATATTTTTTCAGAAATAATTCTCTGTTAAATCTTCTATTTCGCTGTCTCGTATTCAAATTCTAATCACATTTGGCACCAACTCCACGGAGTTTGTACGTGTACTTAACTATGCTGTGGTCAGAACGAACATCGGCGAGTCGGAATGACTGACCAAACAGTTTAAGAACCCCTGACGTTGTGGTTGAGGTCAGGAATACCACTGCAAATTAGGGTTGGGTACCGAAACCCTGTTCCTGTACGACGAGTATCTACCGGACCAAATCACAATGCAGATTTCGGGAGATTTTTTAAAACTTTCTAGAAGCTATGGGGAGTTTGGTTTCTCTGCTACTGTCTTTCTAGAAGCTATGGGGAGTTTGGTTTCTCTGCTACTGTCTTTCTAGAAGCTATGGGGAGTTTGGTTTCTCTGCTACTGTCTTTCTAGAAGCTATGGGGAGTTTGGTTTCTCTGCTACTGTCTTTCTAGAAGCTATGGGTAGTTTAGTTTCTCTGCTACTATCTTTTTAGAAGCTATGGGGAGTTTGGTTCCTCTGCTACTGTCCTTCTAGAAGCTATGGGGAGTTTGGTTTCTCTGCTACTGTCTTTCTAGAAGCTATGGGTAGTTTAGTTTCTCTGCTACTATCTTTTTAGAAGCTATGGGGAGTTTGTTCCTCTGCTACTGTCCTTCTAGAAGCTATGGGGAGTTTGGTTTCTCTGCTACTGTCTTTCTAAAAGCTATGGGGAGTTTGGTTTCTCTGTTACTGTCGTTCTAGAAGCTATGGGGAGTTTGGTTTTTCTGTTGCTGTCTTTCTAGAAGCTATGGGGAGTTTGGTTTCTCTGCTACAGAGAAACTGAAAGCAAACAAAGCTCTCTCTCTCTCACCCAGATGCTCTCAGGTACTGAACTTTGGCACCGATTGATTTTACGTGAATCGTAGTACCGATGTAATTCGGTCAGTACCCTTAAAAGTAGCGAGCTCGGTACCTGACCCTGACGCTGCTGACCCATCCACGGCCTCCTGGCTGCTGGATGTGGTGATGTTTGGGAATGTGTGGTGATGTGTGGAGGCTGGAAGCTGGGAGCTGTGTTTATCTTGGCTCTATCTGTGGGCGGGTTCTGTTTGTCCAGGGGAGCACGCTAACCACTGTCCAGAACTACATCACAGCATGATTCATGTTCACCGTCTCTCCTCGTCCTTCTGGAGAGGTCAACAAACTAAACTACCTTTAACATACCACATTCAGACAATATAGTGGGAAAGTGGAGCTGACGTTGTCATCAACACAGTATCACACATGCCAAACTGAACGTGATATTTGAACTTCTCAGCAGTGTTAATTTCGTTAACAAAAACTATGACGAAAAATGTTCGTCAACAACCTTTTTTCCACGACTAATAGATCTTTGATAATAAAAACTATGACGAAATGTATGTTAGGTTTTGTTAAGATGAGACTAAAATGATAGTGGGGGATATCGGATATTGAACATGCAGGATATTTTCCCCCAATTGTGCGTCTAGTCTGTCAGTCAAAAGCAATGCAGCCCTGTGATTGGTTGAATTGGTGGAGGGGGCGTGTGCAGATTGTCTCAGTCCTGACTATTGTTCTACTACATAAAGTTGGTGGTTTGTGGGTCAGGCTGTTGCTTTATGAATTTCAACACTTGATACTGTCACCGTGATTCCAATTTCTGATTCCTGTATTAACCTGATGAATTAGAAATTGGAATCAAGGTGACAGTATCAAGTGTTGAAATTCATAAAGCAACAACCT
>CABFOS010120716.1:0-11822 GCA_900660315.1 Diretmoides pauciradiatus
CGACTACAGAGAGGAAATGCTTGAGCCTCTGTTGGCTGATAAATGATCATATAAATGAATGAACTTTATTGTCATTGTTACACAAAACACAAGTTGCAGGAACAACGAAATTGGGGCAATCCCCCAAAGTGCATTTAAAACAAAACAAAAGTAAGAATACAAACACTAAAGTAAGGTGACAAAACAAGATAAAAGGCAGAAAAGGTACAAATAGGAGGTAGAAAAAGTGTCAAAGCGTCATAAACCCGTTTTCTACAACATTAAAGTGTCGAAACTGATCTGGTTGTGTTAGTTGTGTTTGAAATAAACAACAGGATGTGTAGATTACAACTTAAAAGCATGGTGTTTAATACTTTTGCATTCAAATATTTTTTTGACCACTCACTCCACGACCCATTCAGAAGGAGTCCACGGCCCACTTTTGGATCACAACCCCCCAGTTGAGAAACACTGTTCTAGAGCATAATTGTGTGTGTGTGGTGTGTAGGATGTTGTCTGTTATTGATTATGAATTATTTATTGTATGCTTTGTTACCATGACAACCTGCTGCTCAAAATCAATTGCCCCCTGTGGGATTAATAAAGTTGTTTGAATTGAATTGAATTGAATAATTGAGAGTAAATGTCATTTTTTCAGAATAGAAGTCATCAATTCGTACTAACACATTGCATTTGTAGTATATTGAATACTTTTGCCCTCCACTTGTAAGGACAATATAAAAATACGCCTCCATTTCCCATCAGCCACCGCGGTTGTTTCCCCGGAAGAAAACGCGCACCTCTTCCTTCCACTGCCTCTTTCCGTCATCAGCGGGGTTTAGGTAGGACAGCTTCCACCCTCTTCTCCTCACACAATCTGATCTAAATCATCTCTATTTTAAACTCATCCGCTCGAAACAATTACAGAAACATGTGTAATAAAGCCAAAACAATAAGACGTCTTGATGATTTGAACAAGATGTCTTTGTTTTGAAGTCGTAATATGTGACTTTTTCCAACCGTGTATCTGCATCATTACACGGCCTGCTAACGGCAGAAAGGCCGGCAGCTACTTCAGACTGAGCGTCTAATGTGACACATTTCAATAGCTACTTGTGAGTTTTGTGGAAAGTCGAGACGCTTTAAGTATTGTGACTGGAAATAGCCGCAGTTTGTTATATTGTAGGTGGCCAACATTACTAAGTTGAAGCAGCTAGCTAGCAGAGACAGGTAGCCGGATACCTAGCTAGCTGAGACAGTTAGCCGGATATTTAGCTAGCTCGTAGAAACTCCATTGTGGTTTATATTGTATTTTGGGGACAATGTCCGCATTTGTCGTCGTTTCAACCTGTCACGAACGTTACATTTAAAGTAATATTACGCAGGAAATGCCACAAAGCGTCACCTCTAGGACTAAAATTACTTGCATTGGGAGCTGGGAACTGAACACCTTGTCTTGTGTGTTCAGTACAGGATGGGACGTGTGATCAGGGGACAGAGAAAAGGAGCGGGCTCTGTGTTCAAAGCCCATGTGAAGCACAGAAAAGGTGCTGCTAAACTCCGCCACATTGACTTTGCTGAACGCCATGGTTACATCAAGGGGATTGTGAAGGTAACACAAGCACTCTGCTACTGTTATTAATGTCTTCTGCTGTGAGATGGGGACAGATCCGATGTGTACTGGGCTTGGGTGACTGCATATTGTGACATGGTTTAACCTTGGTCCTCACCCCTCAGGACATAATCCACGACCCCGGCCGTGGTGCTCCCCTGGCCAAAGTGGCCTTCCGTGACCCTTACCGCTTCAAGAAGAGGACTGAGCTCTTCATCGCTGCCGAGGGCATCCACACCGGACAGTTCATCTACTGCGGCAAGAAGGGTAAGGAACTGAATATGGGACACAAATAGGAAAATGGGCTTTCTAGGGTTCTTGCGACACAGCTACTAGGAGCAACTACACTAAGATGACAGCTTGGTGCCCTAGCATAACCCATAGTACAACACACACCTAGCGTTTCTGAAATGGAAAGAGCAGTTGACAATTTGAAGCTCTGTATTACGAGACCAGTAATGACATGAAACCAGGAGGTCTTAATCTATGAATTTGAGCCACTGTGGGCTGTATAAATTCTACAAACCTAAAAGCCTCACTTTAGTTAAAATGATGCAATCTAATGCAAGGAAAGTAGTAGTCTGTTACACACAGAAGCCACGCACACATCTTTCATGCCTTCACTTGGTCCAATTTGGGAATTGTCAGCCTGCAAGAAGATTAGGCATCAAAAGCAGCAGGGAAAAGGGAAAAAGGAACCATGTCGACAAAGCAGCTCACTATAAAACATAGTGCTGATTAGTATCACCATTAATTGGACTGGGATGTATTTTGGTGTATGCAGGTCATGTTTATATTGGGTCAATGATGTATTGCCCAACACTAGCAGCTAACCAATCTTTGTCCTGTCTCCCACAGCTCAGCTGAACATTGGCAATGTCCTGCCCGTTGGAACAATGCCTGAGGGTACCATCATCTGCTGCCTGGAGGAGAAGCCTGGTGACAGGGGCAAGCTGGCCCGTGCTTCAGGAAACTACGCCACAGTCATCTCCCACAACCCTGAGACCAGGAAGTCCAGAGTCAAACTTCCCTCTGGTTCCAAGAAGGTCATCTCCTCTGCCAACAGAGCAGTTGTTGGTAATGACCCTTCCTGCCTGTTACAAATTGTTGTTACTCTCGGCTGTTTTGATCTTATTTAGTAATTATACTGCTATTGTACAGCAATACTCTCAATTTGATTGAGACTACAATATTACCTAAATGAAAGGGAGGGGGGATTGGAGTGGCATTTGAGCTGGAAAATGGGAATCTGTCAGTGCACTTTTTGAGTGGTTGTGCTCTTTGTTTGCCAGGCGTGGTTGCTGGAGGTGGTCGTATTGATAAGCCCATCCTGAAGGCTGGTCGTGCCTATCACAAGTACAAGGCCAAGAGGAACTGCTGGCCACGTGTCCGTGGTGTGGCTATGAACGTAAGTGAACATTCACCTCTAATTAGTGATATTGTCTGTGACGAACCCCGCTGAGCAAAAATGAAAATCTGAGACAGGCTCCAAGGTATGGAGCGCTATCAGACTTGCAGGGTAATGGTCAACACAGGACTAAGAATAAAATGCTTGATGTAAAGATCAGGGAGAAATGAATAGATCATTTGGCAGGTTTAAATAACCAGGCACACATATGTGGGTCGAAAATGTGAAAGGCAATTTGCAGTGGTTCTTCTGCCTCCCCTAAGATCATGACGGTAAACTGTTATAATGTTGTACAGTTTCTTTATTTAATCAGGATATAGATGGAAACAATTGTCTCATCTGACTTGAGTAATAAGATGGTGTACTGTGGATAAGATACATTTCAGTACCTGGTCCTGACCGTGGCAGCTTGACTTCCTCTCCTCACGACATTAGAACAATGGATAGTTGTTGAGGTCGAGAAATACCCTCAGCCATATGACCCACAATCCTGTCATTACAAGGACAATGGCAAAAAGATATTGCATTTTTACCTGTATCATGTTTGTACCGTTCCGTGTCCTGTTGAAACAAGGCAGTGTATTCAGCAGCCCAAGCCATTGTGGTTATGTTACGAGTCCATGACTGGTAACAAAGCTGCACACTTCTAGGGAAAGAAGGTTTACTGTTTAAAATGTGATGTTCCTCTTAAAACTGACCATGTCCCTATTTTCCCTGTGCAGCCTGTTGAGCATCCCTTTGGTGGTGGTAACCATCAGCATATTGGCAAGCCCTCAACCATCAGGAGGGACGCACCTGCTGGTCGCAAGGTCGGTCTCATTGCTGCCCGTCGTACAGGCAGACTTCGCGGAACAAAGACCGTCCAAGAGAAGGAGAACTAACTCTGCGTTTCTTGATAATAAAATGTTCCAAAAAACAAACAACTGGTTTGGCTCTTTTGTTTGGCCACACACACACAATGCCGAGTTTTGTTGTTTTTTTTGGGGGGGGGGCTTGCTGGTCAACTTAGCTTTTGAAATGTAGGAGTTCCACAAAATCATCTCTTGGGTGTACTGTGCACATGCTAATGTTAGTTCCCGTAGGCAATTGGCATTATCTAAGGTAAAAGGCTAAACCTTTTAGTAATGTAGTCTTGGTGTTGTCTGTCCTGTCAGAGGTTAAGTTGCTATAGTCCTTTTATGTCCAGATGGACAATGAGGAACATTGACTTACCTTACTGAAGTCATTGTAATTGAAGACATCAGTAAATAAAGGGTATGTAGCATCACATTTTTTCTGGGATACAGGAGATGTGCTGCTGATCAACAGCCACCAATGAGTAATTATATGATTTTGGAAGTACTGTATATCAATTAGTGAAAATTTGACCTACAGTTGTGAGTTTTATTTCCCTAAGTTCTTGTATAAATGGCTTCTAAAAATAGTCTTAAGTCAGAAATGTACAAATAACACATGTACATGTCTTTATTGAACACATTGTTCAAATGTCGACAGCTTGGATTGAAACAAAATATTAACGAGGTTTAGTAACTGGGGAAGTTTCTTCAGCAATCATGTTTCAACAGGGTCACGGTCAGGGCTGTTTTTGGCTATTAGCATTCAGTTGTGGATTTACTTATCTTTGGGGTCATTGCATAACCCAACCTCCGTTAAGCTTCCGATCACAGACCGATACTGTAGAATTTCCCAATACTATTTTGAATTCATTGATCCCTCAGTTTGACTGAAGCCGTCCAGGCCTTGAGGCAGCAGTTGGGATGAGGTTTTGCTGTTGGTATGCAGTTGTTTTGCTCCCCCAAACAGCGTTTAGTCTCATCTATCCACAGAACATTGTTCCAGTAGCTTTGTGAAACATCCAGGTGATCCATGGCAAACTTGAGACAGGCAGCAATTTCTTTTGTGGAGAGCAGTGGTTTCCTCCCGTGAACACCACTCTAGTCTTTTTCTTATTGTGGACATAGATGTTAGAAAGTTGAAGAGATGCCTGCAGGTCTTCAGCTGTTACCTCAGGGCTCTTTGTCACGTCCTTGACCATTATGCGGTGTGCTCTTTGCTGGATGTCCACTAGGGAGAGTAGCAATGGCACGGTATTTTCTCCATTTGTATACAGTCTGACTATAGCCCGGAGGTCCCAAGTATTTAGAAATGCTTTCGTAGCCTTTTCCACTTCAACAAATCCTTTTTTTTTGGGAGAGCAGATTCTTGGTAGCCAAACTTTGTGGGGGTTTTATATAGACACATATAAGCCATCAATGTCAATCCCAATGTCATCTCATTGATTGTATCATGACTTCAATTACCTTGTTCCACAGAATTACAATAGAGCAGGGGTCCTAAAATCTGGACTTCTGGGTCCAGAGTCCTGCTGGTTTTCTTTTCTACCAGGTAGCTTTTATTCTAGCAGTCCTATCAGAGACTGGCCTGGGATGCCATGTGAATGCAATTAACTACCTGGTAGGATAGAAAATCAGCAGTACTCTGGACCCAGGACTGGAACTGCTAATTATCCTAGATGTTCATACTTTTTCCAGCGTAGACTGTTAATGTTTCAACAATATGTTCAATAAAAACACGGAAAACTACCGTACATGTTTTGTTCATCTGTTAAATGACATTGTGTTTGTCTATTGCAAGATCAGACCATATTTTTCAAGCCATGTATGCAGGTAATTCAAAAGGGTTCATGAAGTATATGGTAGTTGGAAAAGTATTACTGGAAAAGTTTAAAGTTTATTTTCATTGTATACATTAAAAATAGGATAAATTAATATACACAAAACCAATGCATAACTATCCAGAATTTATGCTTTAAAGGCCTACCACCCTAACCGACAGGTACCATTACATAGAAAGTGATCACACTAGAGGTGGTCTGTTACAAGAGTTAGGGCAAGCATTTGACATTTTGTTTAACCTACAGATGCAGACAGTAAACACATAAGCAAAACAGGCAAATGCACTCCAATTTCTTCAACAGTTTGTGCTTTAAGAGCTTGGATAGAAGCACAATTTCTTCAGTTCACAATCTCGAAACCAAGGGGAATCGTTACAGTTCCTGGTTCAGACTATGGGTCAGGGCCCAAAATGGGTCAGGCTATTGTTGGTCAGTAGCCACAGGACAAGAATGCCATCTGGTCAATTGGTGCAATTGCCCAGAAAATCCAGATTATGAAGCACTTTGATATTTGATGTCAGAATTCCAAGTATATAGTATAGAATTAGACTGCATGAAAGTCTGCATGCACAATCACAAATGAGACACAGTCAAGATTCCATGTTCTTTATTTGCTAAGGGCGCAATGCTTTTTTTGTTATATTTCTGTGCACAAAAAAACTCACAAAGTGAAAGTTCACATCGCGACTGTAGCTCCAGAATTCAACGTCACACCATGGCCAAAACAAAAGTCGGCAAAAAACAGGGCGCAGAACTCTGTACAGTCAATATCTTCTTTAAAAATAACACAAGGACAAAAATGTTCCTCTTAAATCAAATTCTATTTTTTAGTGAAATACAACAAAATAAATTCTATAAAATAAGAGCAAAATATTTAAATATAATACGGTGGGCAGAATATTTTCATTTGCAGGAGTATTTGGTATGTTTTAGACAAAAAAATCCAAAAAATACACGCATTCAAGTTACCAATTAAATACAGTATTTACTGATGTTTACCTTTTACTCCTACAGAATTACACTTTAGCTCAAGTTGCAACATGACTAACCAGCCGCTATTCTTATGGTACAACCCTGCTGTGGAACCTATTGACCATGGAGGGAGAGGGAGACATGTGACTGCTGCTCAGGATCAGCCACCTACCTGGGCAAGAGTCAGACGCCCTACCTGACCAGCTCCATGGCAGAATGGAAACCAATGGGGAAGAAGTCTGTCTAAGACTAGGCTCTATTGAAGAGAGACAGGAGCAAACCACACAGTCTATTATACACCAGGTATCCAAGTGGAGCAATTCTGTTGCATATGTGCATTTCATTTTTCAGAATTCCTATCGATGAAAGCTAAGCTGTCTATCCCACCAAAACTGACTGCCGAATGTGAAGTTGGAGGATTATAATAATGTGCAATTGAAAAGCCACTTATTCATACATTGGTTCAAAATACCGCCCTCAATGTACAAGGGGTAGATGAGTAAAAAAAAACAAAAAAAAACCCAAACCTAAGGGTAACTCCCCCCTGGAGCTGTGGATTAAGAACAACAGCTGTAGGTTGTTATGATCACAAGTCTTCCCTCGGGCTACACTATTCTGGTGAGAAGCCATGCTAAATGTTACAGCATATTAACTAGAGCTTCAAAAGGATTGAATTAATTACCAGAACAAAACAAAAAGAAAGGCAATGAGTTTCAGAACAATGTTGCATCACCGCTTTTTCACATCAACCAAACACCGTAAAAGTTCACCCAACCATTCCACATCTCACACTAAAACCAACCACAGCTCGTGAGTTGATTTGGCATGGGTCATAAGGTTGCCAAGGAGCTTAAGAATAATAATATAATTATGATAATAACAATGCGTCCTCCTACAGTTGAATGACCAGTAACCGTCCGATGGCAGACCAAACCTTACTGCTGAGCATGGGTGATAAAACAAAGAGGAGTTTTTGTCTTCTTTTTTTGTGTATTTTTGTTTATTTATAGTATCCATTTTGTTTTTCATCAGATCTGCAAGATCTCCCAACAGCAAACCAGACACAGTTATGCTACCGGGGGACTTGAACAGTCAAAAACATTAACATACTATATACACATTTTCGTCGTGTAGACAAGCGCATCAGCATCGTCAGGTCTGGGTAACTTATTTTTTTCTTTATTACAACTATCCACTCCCTCGCCTCTGCAGCCACCAGCAGGCCCCAGTCACAAGGGCAGGCAGCCCCAGACCAGGGAAGAGCACCTCCCCCAGACTGATGGGGGAGAGACTCTCAGAAGTGGCCTGGAGAGGGGCTGGGAGGCCTGGCTCTGCCCTGCCCTGGGGGCCAGAGAGAGAGAGAGAGAGAGTTTCCTGATGAGGAGCTCTTTCGACCGGAGGATGAGACAAGGGAGAGCGGGACAATGGAGGCTCGAGGCACAGCAGAGGGGGAGGGAATGTTACTCCTTAGGCGGGGCAGGCGCTGGGGTGGAGGTGGGGGCAGGTGTGACCTCCTCAGTGCTCTCCCAGTTCTCTTGTGCTCGCGGGCCTGGGCCAGGAGTGGGACCAGGACCTGGGGTCGGGGTCTGGGTAGGGCCTGGAGCTGGGGCAGAGGCCGGACCAGGGCGCTGGGGGTTGTTCATGTGCTGAGCAGCAGGCCCTGTGTATGGCTGCCCATGGGGGTGGTTGTTCTGATTAGGAGGATAGACAAACAGAAATCAGGCTAAGACAAAGGACAAGATGGTACAGATGAAACTGGTGCAAAAAGTTTGTAGAAGCACGCAACATCCAAAAATCTAAGTACTAGGTGCTGGACAGAGATGATAATGGATGGATAATGATTAAGAAATACAGTCCGCACACTAGAAATATGCTCCCATGAACATTTAATACCACCAAATAGTTTCGGGCAACAAGCCCTTCTTCAGACATGTCTGAAGGCTTGTTGCCTGAAACGTCACTATTTGGTGGTATTAAATGTTCATGGGAGCATATTTCTAGTGTGCGGACAGATGAAACTGGTTCAACATATACAGCAATACTATACGGACATGTCCTGCTGAGTTCTAGTATAACATGACTGCTGTAATACATCCTGTAATGCAGTCTCTAGTAAAATGTACTGAGCATGATTGTAGACATGTAATGCCATTATTGTAGTCATGCTTCCTTCCCCACCCCGATATCTGTATTGGGGTAGGGAAGGAAGTGATCTGCATATCAATGAGACCTTTGTACATCACATATGTTACATTGGGATGATATGTATAGAGGGGTCTGTGAATCTACCTGCTGAAACTGGGTGGTTCCAGGAGAATGTGGGTAGAGGGAGGTATCCTCAGGTGGGGAGGAGTCCTGATCATCAGGTGCTTCCTGGTCATCAGGCTCCTGGGAGTTGTGGGATATTTGTCATTTATTACAACTTACATTCAACTTGAGTTGAACATTAATGTAAATTATACTCCTTTAGACTAAACTAGTACACTAGGAATTACATGGATGTGCTTGTCTTTGATTAACATGAGTACTTTATATGTGTAGCGTTGATATTTTTCTGTGTGGAAAGAAAAGCAGAAAACAGGCTATGTAAGAAAGTCAAATGTCCAATTATTTGATATCAAGTGAATGAAGTAAAAATATGAAAGACCTGATGTGTGTGGGTGTATTCTACACTAGAAAACATCCACTCAGCATGAGAGCTCTGGTTTAATTGATGTCCACAATAGTTCTGTGGAAACAGGGCTAATAGAAGATTCACATGGCACTAAATCTCTGTTCACATCCAGTCCTCTGTAGACTGTGGCAGTTATGTCACTGTGGCATTTTTCTAATAATGGTATGTCATATCTGTGTGGTCAGTATGTATACTATTGTATGTCTCACATGTTTCAACATCTAGTAATGAACACATTACAACATGATGGGAGGACATAAATGGAAAAACATCCGAATTTGCCAGAGGCTATTAAGACAAATTTGTAGTGTCTTAAGAAAATGTAATTGACTCATACTACTAGGTGCTATGCTTGTGTTGTTTTAGCCCTACGTCTGTGTTGAGGTCTAGTTCTTTTCCACTGATTAACAAAAGCCTATAAAAGTGAGCTTACTCACTGTAACTGAACACAAACGTATTGGCTACAATAGTAAGCTGCAGAACAAAATCATGTAGTACTCCTACTGAATTGTACAGGCCTAGTTCCACAATTCAAAAGCATTTTATTAATAGTGCAACTAACATTAACTATAGCCAAGGCTTAGAGTTTTCGATCAGTGGTGCAGGTGGCTGGCAACACCACAGTTTGAGTTTGTTTTGGGGAGGAAGAAAAAATTGCTTTGGTTGTTTACAGAGGTTGAGATGGAAGGCTAGCTATGTCAGTGCTGCTGCTTGGTCTAACCATGGGACTGGGCAACAGGACAGGAAAGAGAACAAAGCTCTGTTCACTGTTCGCAGCTGCAAAACATGATTTTTTTTAATGCCACTTCTACTATAGCACCTCAGAGCAGCATAGTGCTCCATAAACTGTCATGTTTGGCAGAAGTAAGCAAACAATCAGTGGAAGTTTGCCATCCTCTCAAATAATTAGCTCCTGATCATCAGTCTAGCAGCCTGTCTACATTTCTTGTCACTGTGCTGGTGGACAACATGCCCTGTGGACACCCAGAAAGGACGGAGGATGGCGACAGTGGCAGAGGAAGCTTGTTGCTAGGGTATCTGGGTCTTACAGTGTGCTGCTGCTGTCCTGTCCCTTCCCCTGGCAAAAGCTGTTGTGGCGAGGACGATTTCGGCATCGTGGCGTCTTCTTCAGACACCACCTCGTGCTTCGTTATGTGACACTATTTTGAAATGGCAGTTAATATTCCATATTGACAAGTGTCAATAAATGATGCAAGTGTGGTTGGATTAGCTTGATTTGTTTTTGAATAATTTAGTCTAGGTACTATTATCTTGTTTTATCACTTTTTACCTTCTTGTCATTTAAGATCAGAATCCATCTGGCCGACCCTATCTACATGGAGCTTATTCAGTTGAGCAGATAAAAACATATGCTTTCTAACAAAAACAAGGCAAAATGAAATTATAAAACTAATAAATATCAACATTATACATCGCAGGGGGCAACATACTGGAAATAAAATAGTCGAAAACTCAAAGCCCTACCTATAGTAAAAATGCTCAATTTAGGCATCATTGGTATCTACAAATCATTCGGGCAGTTTACGAAGACACAACCTCACTCTAGGCTCCTGTACTTTGCCATTTGATTATACCACACTCATATCACAAAACAATGTCCAAGACTTCAAAAGAAAACATTAGAGCAAGAGCAGAAGAATTGTGAGCAGAAATGTCAGACTAAGCAAGATACAATGCTAGTAGCCTTCACTATCCATGCAAGAAAAACAAGCTGAAGGAAACTGGTGTACAGTACAGTGCAGCTTTATAAGCATAATCATTGAGACTGCAGATAATGTTGATGTGAGATTAAGCAAAATAGTGTGTGTGAAGGGTATGATGTCAATGGCAGGCAGGCCATTACCTCCTCAGGACAGAGTTCACAAGCCTTGGCCAGTGTCATGCGTGCACTGTGGGATCGCTCCAGGAAATAGCCATTGGAGGTCTCGTTGCTCTGGACAGGAGGGGACCAGTTGTTGTAGGTATATTGGGGGTTGCCTGTGTATGGCCTTCTCTCCAGCTCATCCCCCAACCACTCCACCGCCCACGTCCACTTACGCTTTAGGTCGCCATTACTCTGTATGTACACACAAACACACATATCTCATGGTTATCAGTAGGAATGGCTGCACTAGATATATTGCAGCAGGACCGCCACTCGACCTAGCTCAGTCTTAGTCAAGGTGCTGGAAACACAAAAGTCCAAAAGCAAAGAAAAAATTTCCGCACACTTGAATCTGTACAAAACCACTTTATATACGCGAGCTTTCGGTCAAAAAGACCTTCATCAGAGCATACAAAGTTCACAATGAATAGGCAGGTTAAGAACAGGTCAATCCTACTCTAATCATTGGCAGAATGCAAAACACCTGTGTACACTCATCTGGTAGAGACAAAAACTTTCTGGGATTTGTAGTTCTTAAGATACTGGCTGAGGCCTACTCATGGAGACCTTCTCAAAATGCCACAGAAGAATGTACCACAGTGAACAAAGAAAAAAACA
>CABFOS010120721.1:0-15893 GCA_900660315.1 Diretmoides pauciradiatus
GCCATTTATTTTCTTTTTTTCTATTGTTTTTTTCCCCATTGTTTTATTGTTTTGCTGCCTAATTTCCATTCTATATTATGTTGTACAATGAATTTGTTTTAATAGCAATTGGGAAGCCTTGTATTAGTTGCATATTCAAAATAAATAAATAAACTATAAACTAAACTAAAGTGGACAAAGATTAAATCTAAATATGGAATGTAGAAACAGGCGTGTTTGCTGGAATTGAGCAGGGCTGTGGTGTTTACACTAAATGTGTTTACACTAAACAATTTGACAAAAACTTAGTCTGGGAAAGATTTTGCTGAAGTTGTTCTCTTCTTTAGGTCCCCCAAGAGGAGAAGGTCCAGGTCACGCTCTGGCTCTAGGAAACGGAAGCACCGGAAGCGTTCACGCTCACGGTCCAGAGACCGCAAGAGGAAGTCGTCGCGGTCCTACTCCAGCGAGAGACGTGCCCGAGAACGCGAGAAAGAGAGGCAGAAGAAAGGACTGCCTCCTATACGATCCAAGACTCTCAGTGGTACGAGGGATTTGTTGTTTTACTTGTTTTTCCATTCAATATTACCTTGTTTGGTGTTAATTGCTTGTTGATGTGAATTCCAAATAAGGGAAGAAAAGTCCCTTTCACATCTGTCACCATTCTGATGGTAAATTAATATCTTTTCCTATTTCTACTATCCTTACCCAGTGTGCAGCACAACTCTGTGGGTGGGCCAGGTAGACAAAAAGGCCACTCAGCAAGACCTCACCAACCTATTTGAAGAATTTGGCCAGATAGAGTCCATCAATGTAAGTAGAGCTCTCCACTTGTCAACTAAGTCTTTCAGCAATACACTCCCCACATAGGTCTTATTGTTATTAGCAGCTCCTACAACCTCTGAGGTTGGTAGGGACATTGGTCAGCATATCTCTTATGCGGAAAAAAAACATCAGCTTACTAAAAGGTGTATCTTCTTACGTTAGATGTGCGATTGGCACTTACAGCATGCTTGCATGTTAATATGAACACAGAATAGATATCTACCACAGACACAAAATGAATTGGTGCTAATCCTATTGTAACATTTAAAAGCTAAGTTGACCAGCGAGCCAATTTCCCAAAATGTTGTAGTAGCCCTTAAACTGTTATTAACTGTCTGACGTGTCTGCACTGCTGTTTTGATCCCGATATTTGTCTTTCCTCTGTCCCTCACGTCCTCCCTTTATCATTTTCATGTCTGTCCTTTTCTTCTCCATCGATCACTCCTGTCTTTGTGTCATTGTCTGCTTATGGTCATATCTCATCTTTTAACCTTCCCACGTCCCATGCAATCCATCTTTCCAGATGATCCCTCCCAGAGGCTGTGCCTACATCTGTATGGTCCACAGACAGGACGCCTACCGCGCCCGCCAGAAGCTCAGCACTGGCTCCTTTAAGATTGGCTCTAAGATCATCAAGGTACACCTCTATGATTTGATTTCCTGTATTCTCATTCCCCCAAGGTCCAACTAATATGATTGTCCATTGACCTCCATAAGGTTAAACCCTTACAAAAACGCTATTGGATTTTTCAAATGCCCTACTTCAGAGATATTTTAGCTATCCAGGCACATATATCCTCGTCTGTTCACATAAGTGTCTTTGAAATGTTTTTATTCCTTTGACATTAATATGCGTGTGTGTGTATCTGGTCCAGATTGCATGGGCACTGAACAAGGGGGTGAAGCAGGAGTACAAGCAGTTCTGGGACGTGGACCTGGGTGTCACATACATACCCTGGGAGAAAGTAAAGCTGGACGACCTGGATGACTTCGCCGAAGGAGGCATCATTGACCAGGAGACTGTCAACGATGGTGAAAATAAACACACTCACTCACCAACTTATTCTCTGTCTTCAGAACAAGCACTAGGTTTATTGACTCAACAGTAATGCTTGCACATGTATAAGTAGGACCCGCATAACATAATGCAAATATCCAAACACAGACACGTCCTTGGATTTGTTTTCCACCCCATTCCCTCAGTTATTTGTTTTGTTATGGAAATAGACTAAATCCTTTAAGAAATCCGATTGAGAAACCCCCTCCTGATTGAAAGATGAAGAAGCAACAACACAGCTAAGCTCTCAAACCATAACAATGAAGTGGATGAATGTTAACTGTGTTTTCATCCTCTCTTCTCTGTCTCTGCAGAGTGGGAGGCGGCTAAGAATGCTGAGCCCACCAAGGAAGCTGCAAGCCAGCCAGCAAATGCTGAGGCAATGGCAGCATCCAACACCCAGACTGAAGCCTACAACCAACAGGTCACCATGATGCCTGTACAGGTACTGAGGAGTGGATGGAATGTGAATAATGCAATGTACTGAAATGTAATGAATAATGCAGTGTATTTAAAAACCCAAGAAATTCCTCCATTCTTTCGCAGTTATGGAATGTGATCTGATTTTTAAGACAATATGCACAGTTAATGTCTTTATTCAATAGTATGTATAAAAGGCCAGTACAGGCAAAGTCTTCCTGCCACTACTTTTCCTTCTCATTTTCTGAGAGCAAATCCATCACCGGTGTGAAACCCACCGCCCTATCTCTTGCTGGGATTAGTGTGTTTCGCCCCATTCATGTTTACACTCAGGGCCTGTTTACACAAGAAAGGACCCTGCATAAAATAAACTTTTTTGCGGATTGGCCTTTCGTTCACACGACAACACACAAAAATGGGTTTTTCAGTGCCTGAAAACGCAAGCTTTTGAAAACGGGTTCCAGAGTGGAATCTTTTGAAAACGCCGCGTTTACCGTCCCCGTGTGAACCGGCACAAACGCAATTCTTGTGAAAACGCTGACGACACAGCCTGACTTGGCGCATGCGAATAGAAGAACACAAGACAGGCATGCGAGAGCAACAATGGAGAGGGAACAACAAAAGAGCAGAGGGAAAATATGTTAATTGGAATATTCCTTCTAAAAAACATAGGTTGGAACCACTCACTGTTTATACTCGTCTCGTCTTGTTTATTCACCTCGCTGTGGAAGAAAGAGTTGTATGCATGCGCATACGTTATTCTGTGTTATTCTATGGTATTGAGTTGCAGACTCAATGACGGAGGCCCCCCTCCCACCTACTGGCCTGGCTGCATACTACAGCATTTTCAATCGTTTATGCAGATCTGTGTGCACACAGATCATTATCACAACGTTGACGTGTGAATGCGGATGTTTTTAAAAATGCAAAGATAAAACTTTTCCATTTTTGAAAATACGTTGTCGTGTAAACAGGGCCTTAGGTTAGGTTTTACACCTATCACCTATGGGGCGGCAATAGCTCAGTTGGTAGAGCAGTCGCCTGGGAATCGGAGGGTTGCCGGTTCGAGGCTCCTCCCGGTAGCGTGTCGAAGTGTCCTTGAGCAAGACACTGAACCCCTCACTGCTCCCGACGAGCAGGTTGGTGCCTTGCATGGTTGCTGCCGCAGTCGGTGTATGAATGTGAGAGTGAATGGGTGAATGTGGAGTGTATAAATTGTAAAGCGCTTTGGATAAAAGCGCTATACAAATACAGTCCATTTACCATTTACCATTTATTACTGGCCCAGTTAAGTGAAGGCATGATACATGGCGATTGTTTGCTGACTGGTGGGCCAGGAGTGTGGAGTTGGCTCCATTGGAGGGCAGACTGTGTAGACTGAAATCTAGCTTAACGTCTCAAATCGTGTACTAATCTTTGTCAGAGGAGCACGGAAACAACTTGCCTAATCACCTAAGCATTCAGGCTCAAGACTTGACCGCCTGCACCTTATACTGTTTTTACACCATAATTAGCGGGGTTTTTAAACCTAGGTAAACCCGGGAAAAATCCACCGGGGAAATACTGCCGGGAACACATTGTAAACACAAACAGAGAAACGAGGATAGTCCACCCCAGTTGACAGTCGCGCCGGGGACAGGGGGCCCGTCCCTCCCCGTGGGGAGAGAGGGCGCAGTGAGCACTGTCCACTGCCCCAGGAAGTGTCGAGGTCCGGGTGGGGAGCTCATCGCTCCCGTCAGCCTCGAGCCGTCTGGTTAATACATCTCCGCCCCGCGGTACCTCATATACATTTCAGTGAAACAAACGAAAGAGCGTGGTGCTGCGTGGCGAGGTAACTGTATGGGCTGGTTTTATAAACAGACATCGCTGATGTTGTGACAGCCGTCGGTGATGGATGATGACATCGTTCATAGGACCAACCCCAATTAATCGTGTTGGTCGCGTCAGCATGATATCTATGTCTGAATGCCGGGTGTAACCTTTCCCACTGCAGGAAAAAGCCGGATGTTAGCGGGTCTAAGCGGGTTTTTTGCCCAATGGAAACGCGACATTAGACAGATTTATCATCCCAAACTTCACTCATCATAGGAGAGTATTAGCTACTTCTTCACAGCAGGGCAAAGTGAGTCTTGACAAGTTGAGGACTGAATCTATATTAAACCTCTGCTCATCCTAGCTGAAAAATCATTTCTGTTGAAAGTGGAAACGATCATAGAAATGTTGTTTTTGTTTATATTAATAAATAATAAATAAGTCTTGCAGCAGTAGCAGAAACGACTGAAATGTTTCATTTATTTTTTTACCATCTTATTACTCCTGTCATCCGTCCCATCTAGTTGCCAGTGGCCCAGGCTGTCCCTGCAGCAGTGGGTCTGGTGCCTCCATCCTTCCCTGTCTCTATGGGCATACCCCCACCAGGCTACGGACCACCACCGCCCTTCATCAGGGCAAGCTTCAACGCCTCACAGCCTCCCCCAGGTAAGCGCCACAAACTCAGTCAGATGAAGGTCAAACATGTAGAAATTCACAGACTAACACACATGTATGTCCTGTTGTGCAGGTTTCATGCAAGCACAGACAGCGGGTATGGCCTCAGCACCTACATGTAAGTATTCATGTTTTCATTCACACATTAAACATGAACATTACATTATGAAAATAAGTTGCCGTTTACTGGTTTGGATCTAACTTATCTCTCCTGTCCCCACCTATAGCTCTGGTGCAGCCCTCGATGGCACCCAACCAGGAAAATGTCAAAGAATCGCCATACGGCAGCATGATTCCTCCCACCAGTACTATTCCTGGCAGCTTCATGCCCTCAGCCATCCCTGGAGCAGGTGTCTTCAACCCAGTGGGAGTCCAGACTCAGCAAGGCGCAAGTGACAAAACGCCACAGTCTGCTGACGGCATGGATGCTGCTGCAGAGCTCACACTGCAAGGTAAGTCAATGCTTATCTCTTCTTGAATCAAGGTGATGACACTGACTAGTGAATTTTTGTTGGATCACTTTGATATTGGTATTTTCATTTTTAGGGTTTTAGAGGAATTTGGCATAATTTGCTTCATCATCTCTTGTTCTCTCCCCCAGGCATGCAGAATGCTATCCGCAGTGGGATGGGTCTTCTGGGCATGCACCCCACAACTGCCCTCACCCACCCTCTGCATCAGACTGGCTTGTCTGGACAGAGGATGCCTGGCCTGCTGCCTCTGGACCTGCGGCCCAACCTCCTCCAGCCAGGAGCCGCGGCCCGCTTCCCTCTCCTCATGCAGCAGAGCCTGTCTCAGCAGGCCAGTCGCCTGCTGGACAATTCCCTCCAGGCCCAAGCCCGTGCCAGGGCCCCTTTCTCTCAGTTGGATCCCTTCAACAGGGCCCCCAACCCCCCCAATGACAACTTATCCAAGACAGAGGATGAGCTCTCCTCTGGGGCTGATGAGGGCCAGGACCAGGACTACCGCTTCCCCCCACCAGAGAAGCAGAGTACAGGCCTGCTGAGGACCCCTCCACCGGAGCATAGGGAGCCCCATGGAGGTGGTGGTGGTGGTGGTGCGGGTGGGGGTGGAGGTGGAGCAGGAGGTAGTGGAGGAGGCAGGCCTCCCTTGCTCCAGACCCCAGGGACTCAGCCAGCCAGAACCAGCCTAGTGGGACGCCTGCAGGCTCTGGCAGGCTTTACTCCTGATAACCGCTGGAGTCAGACCAGAGGAGACTTTGATGAGCGAGACAGCATGCGAGCAGGCCCACAGGCTCCTGGAGGTCAAAAAGGCTTCCAGGAGGAGCGGCCCAGCCCTGGGCAGAATTTCCCCAATCGCTTTGAGAACCGTCCTGTGGCAGCAGGAGGAGCAGCCGGGGTCTCTGGTGCTACTGGAGGTGTTGGAGGACAACAGGCCTGGAACCGTAGTGGTGCCACTGCAGCGCCTTTCGACAGCGACCTTCATCAAGACCTAGATGACCGCAGACGTCCATGGGATAGGCAAAGGGATAGAGATGAAAGAGATTTTGACTTCAGGAGAGAGATGAATGGTAACCGCCACAGCCGTGAGAGAGAGCGTGAGAGAGAGAGGGAGCGTGAGAGGGAGAGGGAGCGCGAGAGAGAGAGGGAGCGCGAGAGAGAGAGGGACCGAGGCCGCGATCGTACCAGAGAGCATGAACGAGAGCGAGACCGGGACAAAGAGAGAAACCGCGAGAGGGAACGTGGAGGGTGGACGCCTCTCCTCCCTCTACCCACACCCCTGCTTCCAACTCCATCTCTCAACCCCAACCTGACTCTGAACCAAGGCAAACTGCTGGCCCCGCTCAAACTAAACCCCCAGCTTCAAGCTCGATTCCAGTCCCCACTTCTGCCTCAAACTCAGGCCAAACCTTCTCCTACCCTGGGCCTGAATCAGGCCCAGGCTTTAGCTAAGTCTCCACCTCCACCACAGAACCAAGGAGCTGTGCCTGAGCCCCAGTCAGAAACCCCAGACCAATCTCAGACTTTGTCTCAGGCTCAGTCATCACCTGAGACCAAGGCTCAGAGCCCGTCAACTGAGGCCCCTTCCCAGGCGCAGTCATTATCTCCACCTGAGACCCCTCTATCCACACAGTCACTACCCCAGACCTCAGCCCAGTCACTCTCCAAGGCCATGACCTCTCCACATGCTGAAACACCAAGCCAAGCCTCACCACTGACCATGGCCTCTCCCCAGGACTCACCCGTGGCCTTCCCGCAAGCTCCCAGCCTCCTCGAAGAGAATACTGACTCTCTGGAGCAGCTGGAGAGTCCACAGAAAGATCAGGAATCACCAGAAAGACCCTCCCTACCCCAGTGGGTAAATGGACCTGGGATGAACAGTAGCACTATGAATGTGCCCACACCTGAGCCCTCAGCAGAGACCTCTCCAGAGCTCTCCCCCGATCCCATGTTTGAACAGGCTCCCTCCCCTTCTCTCTCAGCCGCCCCTACCCCCGCATTGTCACCAGCCGTAACATCAAACCCAGAGGAACCCCAAAGTGAACCGGAGAAACAGCAGCAGCAGCTTGCCTCCCCTAAGGACGTAAACAATGAACAGAGTGAGCCCATGGAGGAAGCTGAGAGTCAGCCAGTGGTAGACACTGACACAGACACTGAGGGGACATAATCATCACTCAGTAGGTAAAAGATCATTTTGTAAAGTTGTCTCTTCTTCTCTGTACTCATGTCAACAAACCACCACCACACGGGACATGGCAAGTACTGACTCACAGCAATTATTGTCTGATAACCAATAACAAATGATTTTATCTCTCACAAATACCAGTGTACTTCAATAGATGGCTCACTAGCTGATTTATTGGTAGATCATTTTGTTTGTATTTTATTTCATTTTCCTTTTTTAAGTTGTAATTCCACCCCACCCGTTTTAATTAACCTAAGCTTGGTGAATTTTAAAGAATTACCTGCCAAAATGTTTCAATTGTATATGGGGGAAAAGAGCTTTGACCTTCCTATGGAAGAGAGTAAAGGAATCCTGGCTGTCCAACAATGGATTGAATCCAGTTATACACAATACTTGAAAACAGCAGTCGCTGGCCCGTTTCTGTCTCCTCTTCTTTTAAAATGCTGCTGCAAAGTTTTAAATGAATGCTTTTGTGGTGTCCTATAATGCTTCCTGTTTCTAAGCAGAGCCAATAGCCTACATACAGTGAGACCAGTACAGCCGCTTATAAATGAAAAAAAGAGGAACATTTTAAAAGATGAAAACATGATCATGTTGTTTCCCCAAAATAAATGTATGTGATTTGTTTCTCATAATACAAATACAAAATATTATATGCCAGGGGGAAGAAAACAAAAGGAAATGAACAGAGGGATGTTCTGGATGTCGGGTGCATATTGTTTTAGTTTGTAATAAACATGCTGTTTGTTTAAACATATGCTCTAGGACTGTGTTTTCTGACCCAGGACCAGTGGAAACTAAGACTGCTTTACAGACTCGTAACATTTTTGCTGTCACAACAGTTGATTTGATTGATTTGAGCTTGTAACTCAAGTCGCTGCGTTACCATCCATCCACCGAGCACTTTGTGGGATGCAACCGTGGGACTTGTAGTTCTTAGTTTCTGATGACTTCAGCCTGTATGTTTCCCTAAGCTTTTGCTGGGTGACGGTTAAGGATGGGATTGTGCCTTTTTTGAATGGATTTGTTGTTCATGATGCCACCCAACACTACTGTGCAATTTACACCAGACTGTGCAACTCAATTTCAGACAGCTTCTAAGACCAGAGTGCTGCCTGCACAGAGACTTGACTGGCCTACCTTTTTGAATGGTAGCTGGGCAGTTTGTACAGCACTCACCTATAGGAGAACAAGTCTACATACTCCCTAGCTCTGTGCATGCAGGCCTGTAGCCATGTTTCAACCTTCTTGTCTCTCTTGTTCATTTCATACTTGTAGTGCATTTCTGTTGCGACATACTACTAGGAAACCATAGTCTGCTGTTCTGTCAGACCAAATGTCTACTACAGGAGTTGTGATGTTGAATAAAAGTTGAAGGTGCGTCAGGTCCCCCCCTTATTGTCATGAATCTTGATCGGGACTGATCAGGTGACTTCTTGCACACACTATGACACTGTAGCTCTAAACTAGAGAGCAGGTTGGAATTGAGATAACTTGCGGTATGAGCACAAAGAAAGCCGTGCACGGTAGTCTGGACCAAAGACACACATCAGTATTTTAGATTTGTTAGGCATTATGATTCATCCATATATGTATATACCGCATTGTGCATTCAGATAAGTATTACCTATATTTATTTCTAAGACTGTGAATGTTCCTGACAGAAAATATCAGGTTGTAGACATTTTAAGGTACCGTATTTATTTTGTTCCAGTGATGGAATCAAAGGTCAGCATTATTCTGAGAACAAGTTTCCATATCTTAAAATACCTCCTGAGACCTGAGATGCACACTAAAGGTCAATTCCTCACTGTCGACACACTGCATAATTCATTATTTCACACCTAGCAATAAAGGTGCAGACTATTTTCTTACCCAATGCCTCCTTCCTGAGGCAATCTGATATGTGCTGAATTGAAGCACATTGTACATCTCTCAGGGGAGGACAGTTCTTCCATAACTAAAAAAACAAAAACCTGCCATCTGGTGCTTAACTCAGAACAAAGAGGCAGTGAGAGGGAACGAGGGAAATACATGAAGGAGGGAGATATGGAGATGGGGGAGGATGCTGGCCGCATCTACCCCTCCGCCCTGCACTGCCAGGGATGAGGCTGGTATGGCTGGAGAAGTGCTTACTCGGCACACTGCGCTCACACAGAGCCTCTGTACCCGCATGCATTTATGGCCTGGCTACTGTCAGCTAACTAGCTGGAGGATTCATTTGATTAATTGCCTATTGAAGCCATTTCAGTGCTTTGTATTATAACAGAAAAAATACCGTGTTTCTGCCTAAAATGATACTTTTAACTTCTTAATCCAAATATCAATACACAGAAAAACATTATTTTGTACTTGGATTTAGTCATTTGGGGGAGGCACTAGCTCTGTCCGTAGGACTTGGGCTGGGAACCGGAGGATTGCCGGTTCAACTCCAGCACGGACCAGTCAGACGGGGGTGGACTGGTAGCTGGAGAGGTGCCAGTTCACTTCCTGCTCAGGTGCCCTTGAGCAAGGGTCCCCCTCCCCCCAGCTGCTCAGGGCGCCATCGCTCGGACATCTCCCCATTAATGCATATATATAGGTCCTTTGTGTAAAAATGTAATTTCCCCTCAGGGATATATAAAAGTAGTTCTTCTATCTGGGGAGCTGAGCTATGATGAAGCCTAGATAAAAACATCCAGTTGCTCTGTGTGTGTTTCCAGAATGATTCATTCTAAATTGTAGCTCCCTATGGCCTGGGCAGTCATCCAGGTCTGACCCCCTGCTGACCTCACAGCAAGATTTGACAGGCTGAGACTTCGACTCAACCTTTATCTTTCCTGAAACACACACAGCAGTTGGCTGGCACTCCCTTGCACAGCAATAAAATACATCCTAACACTAAGAAGTCCAACATCTTGCTGTTTTTACTGTAGCAGAAATGGGCTTATTAAAGTTGATTTCATTAAGACCAAATATATTTGATTGTCAGTGAAACAGGAGCCATGGGGTGTGTTAGTTTATGATCAGGTTATATGTAATAGCACTGGTCTTGCTCTCTCTCTCTGCCAGTCGTATATTAAAGGCTGTATAGCCTGCAGTCATAGACTCTGCCCAGCTTGAGTCTTGAGGTGGCCCTGTGCCAAGCAGTGGTGTCTAGACTCACGCCACGTTGGCATGTGATGCTCCATATAAACTAGGGGGGGGGTTAGCATGGCAGAAGCTGACCTTTAGTTGAGAATTACCCCTGCATGGGTGACTAATCCCAAAGGTCATGGAATAATAATTCACTGCCAGTTTATGCCCAGGTAGTAGTGGTTATGTGCAGTTTAGGCTTTAAGTCAGAGAAAGAAGTTCCCTGTTGTGAGGAAGTCTATTAGACTGCTAGTGGAGGTAAGAGTTGCCCTGTAAAAGGGTTGTACTATGGCATGAGGAAGAATCAACCAATCTCCTCATGCACCTAACTAGAAGACCCTATCCACTTGCATCAGGAGCAATTTCAGACAGTTTAGAAGTGTTTCCAATGCCTTTGACCGCTATCCTGTCGTCTGGTCTAAGAGCGTTTCATTAGTTGTAGTTACAATGAAGACTTTCACTGATACCACAATGCCATTTTTGCCGTTAGACACGTTTCACTTCTCTCTTATTGTTCCACTGTTCATTTTCTCTTGCCTAGACGCTTCTATTCCCATGAAAAGGCCCATCAGTGTATCTGTAGTGTCAGTACACTGTCTGACCATTTGAGGTCAGTGTGGTGCTGCAGTCGGCACCAGTACGGGAGACGGAGAGGATCGTGCTCTGTAAAAATCTGCAGTGCTCACCTCTCCAACCTCCTATGCTTTGTTTCTGACTGAGACAAATAAGATAAGATCCTCAGTTCCCTGGCGAATATATCTATAGGTGAAATTCCTGTCTTTGAAAACAACAAAGGATATAGGCACCGAAAACTGCTGCCGTGCGGAGATCTTGCAGCAGCTCTGAAATTAATTCATCAGATACCTCTTTCCATACCTTTTTTTCAGATCGATAGAGGAGCAGAGTGTGATAAATGGATGGGAGGTCCTTTTAGTGTGAGACTTGGCCCCTTTCTGCAGCTTCTCGTTTGCTGCATTCTTAATTGATTAAAGCTATTGATTATCCATCCCAAAGCCCCCAGACTGAAATCAGCCTCTGTCTGCCACGGCTAGCAGGATGCCCAGCTATCATTTTGACACAGGGCGGTGAATCTGCCATGTAGAGGGAGACAGAGTGAGTGTATGCATGTGAGTGTGTGCATGCACGCAAGTACACATGCACTCACGAGCATTTGAATTCAAAGATATAGTCAGAGCAAGAACAGAGTAATATATTTTCATGTAGTTATGCAGAGGAGGAATCCCCTATCTCGCCTCACACTCTGCTAAGGTAATTGCTCTCCACTGAGGGAGTGGGTACTACTTTTTCTCTGTCTGTCTGGTTCCCTCTTATCGGGGCCAGCAGACTCCCGGAAGCTGGGTCGAGGTGTCCAGAGTTCCCCTCACCCAGGGATTGAGCCTAGTCACGAGTTCAGCCTGACTGCAGTCCGCACCTCCCTGCCAATTGGCCGACAGAGGAGCAAGGTCGCTGAGTTCAAAGGAAGCACGGCTGTTGTCAGTTCCCGTAGTCTGGGAAATGTTACAGTACTATGTATACAGAGGCCAGTTTTTAATAATGCTAATAGGATACCTAATTAATCCCCATAGGAAAGCTGTTTTCACTTGCCCTCCACCACAGGGAGTTCAGACTACAGAACAGTTACCACCCTGGAGCTTGTAGAATTTCAGTGTCTTGCTCAAAGACGCTTCAGCAGGGTGGGTGCTTGCCTTCACAGGGGCTTCAAACCAGGCCGTCACTACACCACCTCTGCCCGGTGTATCTTTTTTTTCTCAGCATTAAGAATTTAATTTAACCCTCATGGGGAGGATAAAAAAATTGGAAGGGATTTTTGTTTTGTCTGCTCAATGCCCGGAGCAGGAAGTCTGAGGGAAGGGCTGTGTTTGCCAAGTCAGTGTGCGTTTACATACTGAGGAGGTGTGTGTGTGTGTGTGTGTGTGTTATCAGTGGTCTACATGCCTGTCACTAAATACTCTGTCCTACACAGATGACTGTGTGTGTATTGGCAGTGTGTCAACAGAGACACAATGCAACCTGAGTTGAACCCATTACTATAAACATGGCTGACGCAGGCAGGAGACTACACAATGTGTTTACATTTTAGAACCAAGATCTCTGTTGTCTCATTGTTATCCCCCAACCTTCCCTATTACTGGCCCCATGTTAAAATACAAGGAATATCTGTAAACACACATCATCTTCTGTTTACATGTGGCTATCTATCCAAAACGCCTGTTTTCCCAAAGTGACCATCTCCGTCTCATTAGACAAGCTTTCGTATGCTTCTGTTTTTTGTCTCAAAGTTGGCACATATTGTGGTGGGAGGTTGGGGTCATCAGGGTGTAGGGGGGTGAAAGGTCACTACTGCCCTATGCTGTGTTCAGTGGGTTGGAGACACCAGAGGAGTCTGGGAAAGTGGAGGGGGGGTAGTCAAGGAGACAACCGCACCTACAAACACTTTCCTGATTTTTAGAAAGGATCCAATCATAATTCATAGTGTGCGTGTGTCTGTGTGTGTGTGTGTGCGTGCGTGCGTGCGCTATCTGGGTGACAAGGGAGCTTGTTAAATCTGCCAACACAAAGTGGGAAGGGGGAGAGAATTGGGGTGAGGGGGGTGTAAGAGAGAAGATATGGAGGAGATGCTGAGCAAGCGGGTGAGCGTTTGACAGCGCAGCATATTGTGCTGGGAATTATGGGAATTTTCTAATATGAAATGTATCATGCAGGTAGGAGATGCAGCCCCCACTCCCCATCCACCCCCCTCCTGTCAGAGTTTCACATCAGCTCTCATGAGGTTGGGAGCTTGCACACACACACAGATTTAATTAACTCCCAAAACATTTACATCAATTTTCTTCTAATGCTGTCTCTTTCTTGCACACGTCTGCAGCTACAGTGTGATAAAACATCCAATTGCACCAGCACACACAGGCTTGTACACACTTAGGCTTAATGCACTGCTGACATACTACATATACTGCTGTCTGTTAGTCTCTGAATTGCACACAAGTACACACACACACACACACACACACACACACACAGAAAACTGCATGTCTGCCATCATTTGGAAAAGAGCCATATTAAATCATGGGCTGAGTCAGCCTGTGTCTGCAGATGTGACACCTGGTTCATCAACCAACACATAAGGTGTCATTGTTTCCATTAGGGACTTTAAAGTGTGTGTGTGTGTGTGTGTGTGTGTGTGTGTGTGTGTGTGTGTACCTGCCTACGCATGTGACTATTATTTGTTCGCCCCTAATCCCCATTTCTCCCCTTGTGCTGTTTGTTAGCACAGTGCAGCAGCTAACTGCTAATTAGCCTGAAGGCCTCCATGTTGTTTTGCTGTTAGTTAACACAGTAGAAGCAGATCTCCTCCTGAGAACAGAGACCATCACTCAGTCAGGAGGGAGCATAAGAGAGGGAGCAGACAGTGATATATTAAAAGTTAGGAAATCCCTGACTCACTAGAATCACATGGGGGGGGTTGGAAGAAAGGTGAAGTTTGTAAGGAATTGGGCTCCTTTTTTAAGAGTTTAATTCAGAGTTCTGTGATCGAACCATGTAGTCTTTTCCAGCTAGAGGGTTTATCATTCACATCCATATGGAACCGCAGGAGAGGTTTGAATTGAGGTTCGACTGATATAGGTCTTTGAAAGCCGATACTACTTCAAATGAAGCTGCTGATAACTTGTGCCTGTATTAAATATCTCATCTTTGACTATTTCCATGCCAAAAAAAACAGTATTTAGACCATCATGTGAGATAAAAACTCAAACAACAACAGAAACCCAAACAAATTAAATTATTTCACGTGGGTTAGGATCCATAAAATCACAATGAAATAAATGTTACCAAAGTCTCCATGTTATAACATACACCTATTTACCAATACATGTCAAAAATACATTTTAACATCAAACATCCCATGACTTTTACTAGGCGTACCTAAACAATAAGAGCCCCTCTCACCATATAAAACCTGCAACTTCATCTTTCAAAGTGACACAGTGGCAACATGTTGAAAAACCCATGATCAAGTCGTGGTGGCTGGAATTTACTCATGTGACAGCTCAAGACGTCGAAGAAACTTTGAACAACAGCCCTGCGTTATGTCCTGCCCCAACATCCTGTAAATACCCCAACACCCAGGAAATACAATTACCCCTGAAGCTGTTCATGCAAAATACTGTCAGGGTTCCCATTCATCCTGGAAAACCTGGAAATTCAGAGACTAGATTTCCAGTCATGGAAAACCTGGAAAATTGACTAAAATGACCAAATATCCTGGAAAAAACTATGTTGTCCTGGAAATTTTTAATTGCTTCAGTGTTCGGTAAAGTCGATTGTCGAACTTCCAGGTTCTCTGACGTGATGATGTCATGTTTGACAGCGGCGCCTCCTCGTCACATTCACTATATACATTCACTGTGTGTAGCAATAAATTACTCACATTTGCACTTGTTTTTGTTCTCCACTTCTTCTGACGGAAGAAGCGTGTGTCGATACTAAGGCCTACCGCTAAATTAGATGATTGTTTGTGAGCAAGTGCTGTCCTGGATTGTCAAGAAAAACTCCTGGAAATGTCCTGGAAAAGTCCTGGAAAAGTCCTGGGAAATGATTTCTCAAAAAGAGTGGGAACCCTAACTGTACCACACAAGGGTCAGGGAGGAATCTCAATCATACTACCGCCATTGATCGGCCAGTATATTGGCAAAACATGTGATTCTAAGTACATGTAGTAAGTCTGATGAGGCAAATGGATTCTCAACAGATAGATCTTCATTACAGTGGGAAAATATTAAACCCAGTGCTTAAGAAACAAGGAAAGTCCTGCGTCGTATTTTGATTCCCTTGAAGGTCGGTGTGTGAAACGTCTGTCTGTGTCATCTGTTCAACAGAGACCATATCTACAGTCTCATCCCTCTATACACGTTCACACGTACAGTAGAAGAAGAAAACTTGCTCATGAATGATTAACCCCATGTGGAGCGCTGCAAATCTGCCTCCTGTCATCACACCAATCTGTTGTGTGTGTGAGTGTGTGTGTGAGAGAGAGATTTTGTCAATATCGCCCACGAGGGTTCCCCTGCCACCCCACTGATGGGGATTAAACATTCATGATCATGTTTATTAATGGCCAGCAGGCATCTGGGATCTCCAGTGTGTCACTCAAGTCTCTCTCTCTCTCTCTCACACACACACACATTTGCACTGTCTCTCATACACCCACACAATCTCTCTCTTTCTCATCCACACACACATTCTTGTGCTTACATTTTCCATCCATATATTCATAAAACACACACACACACACACATGAATAAATCTCCCCCTCTCTTCATAGTGTTTAATGTCCGTTGGCAGTAAA
>CABFOS010120727.1:0-13866 GCA_900660315.1 Diretmoides pauciradiatus
CAGCCTGTACTGCCTCTGAGTCTCAAGGAACACCCCACTGTCTTGTGTGTGTGTTGCACTTGGATGTGCGTGTGTGCATACGTGCTTGTGTGTGTGCGTGTGGGTGTGTGTGTGTGTGTGTGTGTGTGTCTGCACACAGACTCCCCGATGACTCTCCAGGGATGGTCCCTAGTGGAAATGTGAGGCAATTTAGCTCCTCAGCCAGTTGGCCTTTATACTGTAGACCTACAGCTGAGCAATGAGCTCCATAACCAGACCTTGTCAGCATCTGTCACCTCACTGACCTACTTCCCATTATTCTCCCTCACATACTGACCTTGTTTACAAATGGATCTAAATTGATGTCTTTCACAGACAGGGCCTTCAGCAGCATTGTCAGACCGAGGCCATACATGTCACTGACAACCAGCACAGTGGACAAGACTGAAGGTTGACCCGGCACATATTTGCTCACTAGACTGAGTACACTGAGAATTAGCACTTGAGTAGGATCATAAGGACAATAAACCCCTGACCTCACAAACCAACAAACCACAAACTTCTCATTTCATGTTTGCTGTAGGGTTTTAGCAGCTCAGTGGGAGTCACAGTAAGTACCTAACCCCCTCTCCTGTTCCTGGCTATTTCCCAAACTGTACTTCTATTCACAACATTTTTCTTTTTTTCTTCTCCATCTCTACCCTCACCTTGCATTCCCGCTTTCATAAAAGAATCCCCAACTTCAGTCTGATGCCTTGGTGCAAAGTGGCGAGCCAAAGGAAGAAAAGAAGCGCTCCAAAAAAGACAGGAAAGGCAAAAAGAAGAGGGACAAGGGCTCCAACGGCAAAGGCAAAGGCAAAGGCAGAGGCAAAGGCAAAGGGAAGAAGGGGTCGAGGAAGAAGAAACACGAAGAGGGTCTTGAGGAGGGCTTCCTCAGCGTGTCCACAACGCTGCCTGAGTATCAGGAACCCTTCCGACCCACACGGTTGCCCGAAATCGAAAGCGCCCGTGTCATTCCCACTGAAGCCTTCGACACGACCCTCATGGAGATGCCCACACATGAACCTGACTTCGCAACTGAGGCCCCCAGTGTGTTGCCCAGTGCACTGCGGGAATCCAAGGTTACTGAGGAGGTAGACCGGTTCCCCTGTCAATGCCCTCCCTCCCCCTCAGCTCCACTCCTAACCGAACACTCCCCTACTACCTCCTAACCATAGAGAGCACCCCTTCCCTCTGCAGTTGCTTACCACCACCACTAACCAGCACCATCCTAATCATCACCCCCACAATGCCCCTTCTGCAAAATATGGAGAATGCATCCTAACTGAGTCACCTTTGTACATATGCAGTACACATCTCGTCCTAGTTGTGTGCCTGTCTGTACCCTGTCTTTTCTAGAACCTGCACATGCCACACGTCTGAAAGTGTGGTATGTATGAGTGTTTTCTAGTGTGCGGAAAATGCTGCAGTTCATTCAAGATGGTAATCATGCTAGTTTGATATCATCTTGAAGTTCTGGAACATTAACATTTTGAATTCATACCGCACATGTTGAATAGGGATATACCACCAGGACCATTATACATCAGGTTTCCACTGTCCAACCGCAACAAACAAGGACCGTTTCTGTATTTCCCCTTCAAGCATATCATTTGCTAATTTGCAATCAGTCAACTCATTCTGCCGCTGTAGCTGTTGCAGTCTCTGCCATGCCGCCATATGGTGTCGATGTACTCCATCAGCTAATTACACCTCCGCATTATCATTAACTGCAAGCCTGACAACCTGTATCGTGTATAACCAGCACATTTCCATAACAACCACCTGCGTTGCTAACATTCGTGAGACTTCACCCGGAAGCACTGTGCGCTCGCTGGAGGCGCTCAGTGTCTCCTGGTTGACTTTTGAGATGACTGATGTGAGCCTGTGTGTTGGTGTGCAGGAGGAGAAACCCGTGAAGAAGCCTGTGGTGGATGATTATGGCGATGACTTGTACAGTGACCTCTATGATGATCTTTCAGTTTCCACGGTAACAGTGGGCCCCAACATTAGTGAATACGAGGTAGGTAAGGTAGATTTTGAGGTGGTTTTCTTATTCGGCACAGATGATGCTCATACAGTTTCACACTCATCAACAGACTCTTGAATATGACGACTACAAGAATGAGACCGGGTTAGAGTACGAAGAGTATGAGACTTACGAGGACGGCTACGGCTTTGCTGAGCGGGAAGGAGCGGAGACGTGGGATGGAGAGGTAACCCACTTAGCCCTATGATCGCAAAGTGAACTCATCCATCAAGCAAGCTGTGTTTTCAGCTGCTTGTGTAAGTGACTACCGCCAATCCCCATCTATGCATCTGTCTTTCTTCCTCAGGCTAGCGTCAGGGGGGAAAAAGGCGAGAAGGGAGAGCCGGCGATTGTGGAACCGGTGAGCTGCTCGAGTCAAGTCAAGTTTATTTGTACAGCCCTTTATCACAATTACAGTGTCAAAGTCAAGTCAAGTTTGTTTATATAGCCCTTTATCACAAACAAGCCTCAAAGTCAGGCAGAGAATACGAAAAAACTACATAAACCAATTAGAAAAAGAAAATGGAAGAAACCTTGAGGATGGCCAGGGGGCAAGCAAAGATAAGAGCTCAAACAGAATACACAGGATAAGCAGTAGCATGCACTGAATATTAGCTTCTAAACATGGCTCAATGCTGTGCTCGTCTATGTCTAATTATATCTGCGCTCATTTCCAGGGTACATTAGTGGAAGGACCCCCAGGTCTACCAGGACCAGAGGTACGCCGACCAATCTCCGCCTCATGACATGAACCCACAATGCAGCCGTGGTCATTAGTGTTGTATCACTGGGCTGACTGTGTGCGTTACTTCCACAGGGTCTTCGTGGCCCGACTGGACCAACCGGCCCTCCCGGATCCAGGGGAGACCCCGGTGACTTGGTGAGTGCTTTAGGAAGTGTACACATTGGCGGACTGTCCAAGCGGTTAGTTTGACCCACAACACCTGACGAGCGGAGCTGTGGGCGTGGGCGTGGCCGTGACCTCACACTGTGATGTGTCCGGGGAGACACAGTGACCTGGCTCACTGAACTGCACCGGACGGATGATGACTCACACATGTTTGACCTAATTTTGTTATGTTGCATGTGTGTGAGTGCGCATATGTGTGTGTGTGTGCTTTCGTGCGCATGCCATTTTATCCCAGTAGAGCATCTCGATCCCACGCACACACACACACACACACACACACACACACACACACACACACACACACACACACACACTCTGACAGAATGCTCAGTCGTTTTCCATGTTGATGATGGGTTTTATGTTGTTCTGCAAAGCTGTTAATGGTGGTTTATTACCGCGTAGTGCTCCATTGCTTTCAAACGCATTCGTTCACTATACAAACTCAATTCAATAGGCATTTACAGCTGAGGCTCCGCCCACACAACAAACAGGGTCTTGAATGTTCTTTTCTAAGAACACAAGATGTTTGGATCTGACAGTGTATTAGTAAGTGAGAAGGAACACTAATGAATGCAATATAACTACCAATAAAGATTTCGTTAGTGACTACATAAAACATAATGGAGATTCGCTTTGAAAACGATCCATCAAATTTGGCACTGAAAAATAAATAGAGAGGATTACTCTGTATTTACTTGACCACTAAAATTGATTGTGTCTTGCCATTACCGTTGTAGCCCCATTTGGATTTGATTTTGTGTAGTGTTTTTTCCGACAATTTAGTGTAAATATAAAGTGAAGTGTAAGTTATGATGTGAAAATCCATGTTTAATATATACTGATGCCTCTACAGTATCAGAGAAAGGCACCAATATAGCTGCTGTATCAGGTCCTACTACAGCAGTAGTCAGTATGTGGTAGATTCAGAGATCTGCTGAGAGGGAGTTCCCCCTTTGGTCACGCTACTGCATGAGACTGTTAAACAGATGTAAGTTGATTCAACCAATGATTGACACATGGAAGCAGCTCATATCTGTAATGCTTTATGTAATGCTTATGGCTTCATGCTACTGTATAGGCATGTAATAGATCTGCTAGAAAATCATGCATGCACTGCAAAAAATGTCCATCTTAACATCTTGAGAGTGTATTTTTCATAAAACACATGAAATAGGGAGAGATAACACTTCAATGCATCCGATTCATTATCACTTCTGCTGGTGACGCAAGTTGATTTTTTCCCACACACACTTATTTAAATCAGATTTTCAGACTCAATACTAGAACAAATAACTTGTTAAGATGGATATTTTTTTGCAGTGCATCAGCAGAAGCCAAGGTGGTGTATGAGTGACATGCCCTGTGGAAACAGAGTAAAGGTTGTTTTTACAGCGATAAGGTTGCAGGGATGTTTTTCTCTCTGTTTAGACACACACACACACACACACACAGTCACTCCCACATATACATACACCCTGCACACACGCACACACAGAATATGTAGCCTATGCTCTATGCTTACCCCCTCCTCTCTCTTTTCTCTCAGGGTCCCCCAGGACGTCCTGGTCTAGCTGGGGCTGATGGGATTCCAGGTCCTCCAGGCACAATGTTGATGTTGCCAGTAAGAATTTAACACATGCATAAACACGCACCACAAACTTTCCCTATCAGCTTGCGCGTTTATTCTGCCCCAGTGTGGTACAGTAGCAGCACCACAAGGGGGCGCTGTGTGATTGAACGTCATTTGCATGTACTATACTGAGCCATGGGGAATCCTGCAGTGTGGACTGACTCTCCGTTTACTGCCTCCAGTTCCAGTATGGAGGTGATGCCCAGAAGGGGCCTGTGGTGTCTGCCCAGGAGGCCCAAGCACAGGCTATCCTGCAACAGACCAAGGTACAGGTCACATACTATGACATTATCACACCATAGCGTGGCAACATATGTGATCAGGAGATGTGGTTGGCGATTGATACAGTATCTCCCTCTATAATAATGCATACATGCACAATCCATTGTTCTTCCAGCTGTCACTGAAGGGACCTCCAGGTCCGCTGGGTCTGACAGGGCGACCAGGCCCACTGGTGAGACACTCCTCTGACCTTGGCCAGTTGTGAATTACACCTCAAGGGTTCCTGCAACCTTTCACAAACTTCTCAATCTGTCTGACAAAGCACAAGCTCCGCTCTTTCCTGCTCTCCATACCCTGATCATCATGCATGCTCAGTATATTCAGTTCTCTACTATTCAGTCTCCCTACAGTTTTGCTAAGAAATCACCTGGAAGATGATAGATGAACTTTTTTTTTAATTCTCAACTTCCTACTTCCTGTAACCAACCTCATGCTTTATTGACATCTTGTTTCTGTGTTGCAGGGTCTTACTGGTCCCTCTGGGCTGAAAGGAGACAGTGGAGAGTCCGGCCCTGCAGTAAGACCAGAAATTATTTACACCTCACTACTGTTATCAGCTGCCATCATACCACTCTTTGTCTCTGTCACTCTATTGATTTTCTGTTGTCTCCTTGGCCTCCTCTTTGCACCTCTCTCTCTCTCACCCTCCCGCACGCTTTCTCTTTCTGTCACCTTCTCTGTCTCTGTGAATTTGTCTTATAGGGAATACGGGGCTTGCCAGGCCCTGCAGGATTCAAAGGCAAGCTAGGAAAGAGGGTGAGATTTCTTGACACTTGTGGTTATGCATATTATATAGTGTTCCACTGGTTTATGCATTGGCAGTGTCCGTATCTCCTTGTTTTTAAAAGCATGGTGTGTAAAGCTGAATGTGACTTGTTGCCTCTCCCAGGGACGGTCAGGAACGGACGGTGGTCGCGGAGCTCCAGGTGAAACAGGCTCCAAGGTACTGTACGCTCCCTGAGAACTCATACTGCATTGCAGTAGTGATAATCTCATCTAATTGGGCTGCACCAAAAAAAAACTCCAATGAATTTGTGTGCCAGTAAAATATTCACTGCTCAATGCAAAACTGCACGATGTTTGTGTCACAGAGATCATGTTATTGATGTTTGTTGAGTTTCTTTTCATTCAGTTTCCTCTCTCCACCATCGTAGGCGCCGACTTATGTTTTTTCCCGTGGGTGCCCAAATTAACCGATCATGTCATGAAATTACTTATAGCGTTTGCCTTTTAGCGGTTATTATGATGTTGTCTCCTGCTGTTCCTGTCAGTAGTGGTGCTGCTGCTACAGTAGAGGGATCACTGGTGGTTGAGGACTTACTTGTACTGACGTTACTCTCTGTCAAATTTGTCCATAGTCAATTTTCACCAGTTTTTCCACTTGCTAATCAACATCTGTTGCATAGGCAGTAGGAGGTTACGTGACGTAGACCCCTGTTCACCAATGAAAATAAAGATGGAGCTTCTTTTGCTCGAGCCCCGGAGCACCTGCGGGATCGGAGCCTATGTCCATCACCACAACAGTGTAGGCAGGAAGTTGTTGTACGGTGACTAATCTTCACTTTGCAATTGTAATTCAATACCTAACAGCTGCAGGAAGAGCTTAGTAAATAAATCAGACTCCCTGATACCGGCTCTGACAGAACAGCGTCAGAGTCTTTATCAGTCAAAGCAGCATTTTAGCAGAGAACTGCCTCTTCCTGACTGAGCCACTGGACTCACAGCAGATGGGAAACTCGGTGTGTGTGTGTGTGTGTGTGTGTTTGTGGATGTCTAATTTTGTAGATGAGCATGTATGTGAGCAGTGTTTAATGCACTTGCTGCTCTGTTTCTTCTCAGGGTGACAGGGGCTTTGACGGCCTGCCAGGTCTCCCAGGAAACAAGGGACACCGAGTGAGTTATCTTTGATATCTTACCAAATACATGTTTATTTACCCCTTCAGACAGTGGCATGGCATGTGTGAGTGCCTTTAAAGTTCACATCCACAGGTTCGATCCTCAGCGTTGCCTCCGGCTTGGACGGGCGTCCCTACAGACACAATTGGCCGTGTCTGCGGGTGGGAAGCCGGACGAGGGGATTTGTCCTGTCCACCAGCTCCTCCTCTGGTCGGTTGGGTCACCTGTTCAGCGGGGAGGTGAACTGGGGGGGGATAAAGTGTTCCTCCACACGTGTTACGCCCTCCCGGTGAAACTCCTCGCTGTTGGGTGTAAAGAAGTAGCTGGTGACTTCACACGGCATGTGTTAGTCTACACCCTCCCCAGGCCGACAGAGGGGGTGGAGCAACGACCAGGACCGCTTAGGCAGGGGGAAGTGGACATGTAAATTGGGTATAAATAATAAAATTGGGTGATAAATCAAATTTAAGGAAAAAAGATCACATGGCAGGTGCAAAATTTGCGTATAATGATGATTATTATGATGATGGTAAATGCTAAAAGACATCTGCTACATGCTCATAGTGTTTAGTATCTCTGGCTTATATCCTATGCTTTTTTGCCTATAGGGGGAAAGAGGAAAACCTGGTCCTCACGGGCCTTTTGGAGAGCCAGGAGAAAAGGTGAGTGCACAACGCCTTCCAACCTGTAACATTGGTCACTTATACCTCACAATTTAACTCAAGTGCCAAATAAAGCCTAGAAAACATGGATCTTCTACAGCCATACATTTTTCTATGATTTTTCATGAGGCAAGGTTGAAAAAAATCCTACCCAGATCAATGCATCTATGCTACAACTCTTTAAACGAGCTATGTGGCACAGATGAAAGCGCGCTGTATTGAAATGAAGTTGTAAATACCTGAATTTTTAATCCCGCGCTCTATGTTGGCTTCTTTCAGCATCAAGCTGTGCAAAAGCTGTGAACGCTACTGTATGCATCAGTGACATAGGCTTGGAAATACGAAACATATCTGATAGATGCTCTCTCATGATGCATTCTAGTCCATATGCTGCAGGCAGACGGGCGCTAGGAGTCTTTGATTGAAGACAGTTGAGCCATATCTGTCAGGCAGGTTACTCCTTTAACAAGCTATTGGTATAGATTGCGCCTGTGGAGATATGAATCCATACCTGAGGTTGACTTAGAGAGGTGTGTTGGAAGTCTGTTGAATCTGTTGCCTTCTTGTGATTTCAGGGTTCTGATGGACCAGTGGGGCCAAGAGGGCAACCAGGCGAACCCGTAAGTAACCACATGACACCACAATGACAAACTCTCTCTCTCTCTCTCTCTCTCTCTCTCTCACTCTCAAGACAAGTCTAATCAAACACTTAACACAAGCACCTTTTACACAAGCACAAGAAACAGGATTTCCCCCCTCCAGTAAACAGTTTTTCAGATATAATCAATGCAATGCCACCACAATGTTTGTCCCTGCATTAGCTGCATATAAATAGAGAAATTTGTTGCTGGAACAAGTATGTGTGGCTAAAACATACAAATATGTACCTGCAAACCATGCTAGTGTACATCCAGATTCTTACTGGCACTTTGGATCTCTGAGAGACTCCAGTGGTCTCAAAATGCCCTTTAAGAAAGTGTCATTTTTGGTGAGCACTGGCTGATTGGCTATGACTCACATGCTATCTTTCTCCCAGCAGGTGAGGATGAGACTCAGTGGGGCTCTGTCCCTCTAAATGGATCGCCCAATGCAGGGAGAAATGAAGAGCGATATAAGCCATGCTAGCTCGGCTGCGTTAAACTACAAAGACACAGGCGAGGAGAGGAGTTAGGTGTTTTGATGAGAGAGAGGGGGAGCGACAGGAAAAGGGAGACAGAGAGGGAGAAACACAAATGAGAGAGAAATTTGGTGGGTGGTGAAAGAGATAAGAGAGACGGAAATAGGAGAGCGAGAGAGAGAGAGAGAGAGGGTAGAGATAAAATCCTGGCTTGAATGATTATATTTCCATATCAATCACTTCCCAGGAGATCACAGATGTGGCTTTGGAACAGGTGGCTTGGCCAGCCTACAAAGAGGGAGGCTGACAAACACACAACACGCTCACAAACACAGTCTAGCACATTCTCCTCGGCTACCACACACACACAAACACACAAATATATCATCTTTCTTCTAAAATTGATTCTCTCTCTCTCGCGTTCTGATTTGTGGTTCAGTATTCCACACTCACTCCTCCTCATCGTGAATGCAGGTTACAGTAGCTGTTGTTGACTGTTTGCTGTGTTCTGTCCCCAGGGTGCTCGGGGTCTTGTTGGGCCACGGGGGCCAGCTGGCCCACCTGGACAACCGGTAAGTCAACATCGTCCCGGTTAAAGGATCAGTGCTGTTCAGTCTATTCAACTCTATAAAAATATTCGCCAGAGTTTCTCCTTTTGTAATCAAACTTTGACATGTCATCCGATTTATGGATTGAAATGTTCATTGCTATCTTTTGTCTTCTTCTTGTCAGGGTATTCGTGGAATTGATGGAGCTCAAGGGTCAAAGGGCAACCTGGTCAGTCCTGTTACCTTCATTACCCCATTATCTCATCACCAGAACTACCATTGGAGAATTCAAGTTAAAAGGGATACTATTTAATTGTGAAATTGCAGTGGATTGCATTGGCTAAAAGTGAACCCAGCCACTGTACAGAAGCACGGACCAGAGTGGCTTAGTGCAGCTGTCTCAAAAACCTGTTTACCAGTCATGGGATGAGGGATGAGGGGCTTATAACCAGGTCATGTGGAGACAGAGTGTGTGACCAGTGGTGTTTCTTATTCTCAGGGTCCAGCTGGAGAGACGGGGGCCCCGGGTCAACAAGGAAATCCAGGATTACAGGTACCATACTAAATCCTGTCTCTATTGGACTCAATCCATACAGTGCACTTAGTGTAAGCACATTTTAAGGCACACCATTGCACTCTCTCTCTCTTCTCTCTCACACGTAATCGCTTTCTCTTTTTTAATATGTATTTTTATTTTGGAAATCAAGAAATGCTGCAATCCTATAAAGAAGGGTCATATTTCCAGTTCCAGTTCTATGTCAGCATTCCTTCCAACCCCTAAGTCCCATAAACACATCCATCCAGCATACAGACTACAGGAAACCTTGTCTCCCAGCCTGCGTAACCTGATGGATGCTTTGTTCCGGTCTAGGGCTTGATTGGTCCTCAGGGACCCATTGGATTACCGGGAGAGAAGGTAGGCACACGTCTCTCTCACTTCATTTCAGAATTAAAGTTGTGACCTTGTGACCCCTGTCATCACATCCCCAGAGGGGGCCGGCTGAGCAGAACAGTGTGACCTAGCCACTTTTGGCGTCCGTTCAGACGAGATGTGGCTAGACAGGAAATCAATACCCAAGAAACACACCCTGGAACATAACAGGCACTAGGGACACTCAGGCAGTTCACGCTCTGAGGCGAGTCTGATAAAGGATATAAAACCTGAACACAGTCATGAATATATTCTATATAGGCACAACAAGGTAGGAAATGTTTGTTTTTATGGCTGGTGTGGGCCTGCAGTCTCTTAGGGATGAGTTGAAGAGTTATACTACTTGTGAGGCTCAGTCCTGAGTGATGTTCTACTATCCATGTCTCTGTCTGTCCTACACAGGGTCCCCAGGGGAAACCAGGCTTGCAGGGACTACCCGGTATGGACGGTCCCACTGTAAGTATACACAAATATATACACACACATGCAGGAGACATTCACATACACACATCTCCAAGGCTGAACCAATGAGATCACACTGCTGGTATTTCCCTGCAAGGCTTTGTGATAAACAATCATGTTTTCATAGTGTTTTACTCTCAATGCCACTGAGTTTTTCTCCTTTTCATTGCTTGGCAGCATTTTGACATTTCCCTTTACATGCCGTATAATAATGATACATGTATACTAGCAGTGCTAAGTCAATCTAATTCCTGTTTTCCTTCACCAGGGTCACCCAGGAAGAGAGGGCCCCCCAGGAGAGAAAGGCCTTCAAGTGGGTATCTGCAAATCTTATGGCTTACGTACGGTAGTGAACGTGATATGTCACATCACTCCTTTATAATTTAGTTTAACAAGTGTAATATCACCCCGTTTCTAGTAATCTATTCTAAGACATTCATGTGGACTACTGCCATTGTGCACTCACTTACATTAAGCTACAATTATGCTCACTCACATCATAATCATCATCATTGTGTTCCCACAATGTCATCATCCTCATTGTACAAGAGCATTAGCCCGCCAGAGTCAGCGGCATCCACTCATCAGCACAACACAGTACAGAGACATGTGGTTCTGCTTGTTTAGACTGAGAGATACTGTCCTTCTGCTTTTTCCCACACAGGGGGTGTTAGGTGCCCAGGGCCCTATTGGGTACCCAGGGACCCGCGGTGTCAAGGTGAGACATAAAACCTATCACGATCACAGGTCTAATGTCCACTCAGATCCTTATTCCATCGGCAGTTGCTGTGTCCATCTTCCCATGATGGACACGCTGTTTGAGTCTATGATTGACAGATAACAGGTGGAGGGAAAACACTTTGGTTCTCAAGTGGAACACTAACAACAGAGTGAGGAACGTTTGATGGACAGGGGGAAATGTCAGTGTCAGATGAGAGCGGAGCTGTGAGTGTATGTGCGCTGAATCCCATTTTGACTGAATTCATTTTGGGCACCGGGGAACAGTTTGTGTATTTCGTCGCGACACGGCGGGCTGCTTTGTGTCACATTCATCCATCCCTGAGGACAAGCCTGATCTCGCTTGCAATCATTAGTATGAAATGAATGTAAGGTCAATAACTGCTCAATAGCGGAGCAATGTCAGGTCAAGTGTAAATCAATGCACGTTCATAAATCATTCTCAATGTTTTCAGTTTAAGGGTATTTCTGGAAATAGAAACCACCGGTGATTTCTTTACATCCTAAATGAAGTTTTCTCCTGTTCGCAGGGAGCAGATGGAGTTAGAGGGCTAAAGGGGAGCAAAGGAGAGAAGGTGAGAGAAATACGTTTTGCATTAAGCTTGAAGAATATCGTCCATTTAGCTTGAAGAATATAGGTCCATTTAGATTGTGATTTGCTTTGTGTAGTAATAGGACATTTGGCAGATTGCAGTATACTGATTAATGAGTCTTAAATGAGCTGTCATTACTCATCACCTACCCCTTCCCTCTGCGTTCACAGGGTGAAGATGGCTTCCCCGGGTTCAAAGGTGACATGGGCCTCAAGGGCGACAGGGTGAGAGTTCACTCACATCACAAGAATGTCCATCTAATCGTTTTCTCTCACTCATATGAGCGATATGCTGCCCAGGGTGACTTCCCTTCTGCTCTCACCTTGTCTTTTTTGCTATCTTGCTGTTTTCTCTTCTTGCTGTAGGGTGACGTCGGACCTACAGGGGTCCGGGGAGAGGATGGACTAGAGGGGCCAAAGGGCCAATCAGGACCCATGGGAGAGTCTGGATCTCTTGGGATAGCTGGCGAGAAGGTACTAGACTGGGTGGTTAGTCGAGCCTGGAATATTAGACCAGACTGGGCTGGGACACAAAGGTGGGGGGCAGGAAAACCAAAATGGGCCCCAAATTATGAAAAAAAAGGTGTCTAAAGCTACTGGCTATGTTGTGTTTCTATGGCCTTGACAAGTATTGCGATTAGGGATGCACGATATATCGGTCATATTGGTATCGGCCGATAATTACTTAAAAATGCATTATCGTTATTGGACAGACATCAAAATGATTCCCTATATGTCACACCGACATGATGAGGCATTAATTAGGTGCCAACTTCATTGATGCGTTGGTGTAAAATCAGGTATTAAAAAAAAGAAATCAGGTCATAACAAAGCAGCGTCTGCATCTGCACCCAACATCACAGTTACTGCAAGGTGGAAGTTCAGTTCAGTTCAGTTCAGTTCAGTTCACTTTATTAGTCCCCATGGGGCAATTCAGTTTCTCCAGACCAACACGTAAAGACAGAACATACACTCAGACACAGAAGAACACAAGTGTGGCCTGGCATGTCAGTGCTCTCAGTGCAAAAGCGAATCAAATGTCACAGTCATTGCACATAAGACAGCAGGTGCAATAACACTAAGCAAAATCCATCCATCCATCCATTATCTACCGCTTAATCCTCCACCGAGGGTCGCGGGGGGCGCTGGAGCCTATCCCAGCTGTCATAGAGCGAAGCCAGGGTACACCCTGGACTGGACGCCAGTCAATCCAGGGCTAACACAGAGACAGACAATTCACACCATTCACACTCACACTCACACCTATGGGCAATTTGGACTCCTCAATTTACCTAGCCCCAAATCTGCATGTCTTTGAACGGTGGGACTAAGCAAAATAAATAAGATAAAAATATATCATACAGGGATGAACCGTAAATACACCAGAGTCAGCTAGAAGCTGTCTACATCCATAGTCCCTACCTAACACTGCCTTCAGGCAGACTCTGCATTCAGCAGTGAAATAGCAGAAGGAACAAAATATTTGCTGTAACGGTTGGTTCTCCTGGGAGGCTGCATATAACACCAACCTGATGGCATTAAAGTAAATTCACTAGCCAGGACATGGCCTTGATTACTACTAGTGATGCTCTTTGCCCTCTGTAGGACACGCTTCTCCCAAATGGAGTTCAAGTCTATCAACTGAGTTCCGATGATTTTGGAACAGACTTTGACAATACTACTTAAACAGCTCCGGTCCTTCACAGCCAAACTATTGAACCAACAGATGAAAGAAAACGTAAGGAGGCTCTCAATGTATGATGAATACACCCTCATAGAATGGTTTAGAGACCCCAAATGAATTGATCCTCCTCAACAAATGTATCCTTTGATGGGCCTTCTTAGCAATCGCTGCTGTATTGATGTCAAATTTGAGCTGAGAGTCAAACAGGGTACCTAAGTATTTATAAGAGTCCACTATCGCAACATCCTTGCCATGAATCATGCTAGCAGGAGTGTTTACCTTTTGTTTCCTAAAATCAAAAACAAGTTCCTTAGTCTTTGAACATTCAGGTCAAGGAAGCTATCATCACACCACTTAACAAAATCAG
>CABFOS010120759.1:0-10220 GCA_900660315.1 Diretmoides pauciradiatus
CACACAGACATGTACACAGATATGTAGGTAAATACTATCAGAAGTTGATTCTACAGTATCACCAGTTAGTTTAAGTTAATTATTCCACTATACTCTCCCTCTCCCTCTCCCTCTTTCTCTGTCTCTCCCTCTCTGTCTATCTCTCTCCCTCTCTCTCTCTTTCTCTTTCTCTCTCTCTATCTCCCTCCCTCTGTCTGTCTGTCTGTCTGTCTGTCTGTCTGTCTGTCTGTCTGTCTGTCTGTCTGTCTGCCTGTCTGCCTGTCTGCCTGTCTGTCTGTCTGTCTGTCTGTCTGTCTGTCTGTCTGTCTGCCTGCCTGTCTGTATGCCTGTCTGTCTGTCTGCCTGCGTGTCGGTCTGTCGGTCTGTCTGTCTGTCTGTCTGCGTGTCTGTCTGTCTGTCTGTCTGTCTGTCTGTCTGTCTGCCTGTCTGTCTGTCTGTCTGTCTGTCTGCCTGTCTGTCTGTCTGTCTGTCTGTCTGTCTGTCTGTCTGTCTGCGTGTCTGTCTGTCTGTCTGTCTGTCTGTCTGTCTGTCTGTCTGTCTGTATCTCTGTCTGTCTGTCTGTCTGTCTGTCTGTCTGTCTGTCTTCCTGTCTGTCCTCTGTCTGCCCTTCCTCCTGTATCAGGTTGAGCCTGCAGGATGTGCTGAATAGCTACAACAAAGAGGTGAAAGAGCTGTTTAGAAGTAAGGTCAGTTTACAGTCACGACTCTTATTCTCTTGTGCTCTCTTACTGACTGTTCACAGAACAGGGGGACGTTTATATCTTCACTACGCTTCACTACGATGTCAAGTAGTTTTTGAACATAATTATTTTCTAATCAGAGGAAAGTATACTAAACTGACTTTCTCTCACCTGGATCCAATCTCTCCGTGTCCATAGTGTGGGATGAATGTGAACGTGCTAGTGGACGATGTTCGCACCATCAGCAGCCTTCTGTGTGGAGTCACATCTCAAGAGTTGGAGGAGGCCATTGGTCAGCTCAGCAGAATCAAACCCATACTACTGGTATGAGCTCACACACAGACACGATGTCTGCCTGGGGACAAAGGGGTTAACATCATCTGGGTCCCGTGCATATTTTATCCTTACACCCTTTGTTTAACACTATGTTACCTCGATACTACCATACCTCTGCAGGGTGTTTGTGATACTACGCCTTCATTGCACCACAAAAATGTATCATGCAAGAATCCCTCCTCATTCCACTGTGCAAACAAAACCACACTTTGTTTCCTTATCTTTTCTTTCAGGATCAAAATGAGATGTGGGAGTGTGAGACGGGTGAGTGGCTGCAACTCAGAGCTGATCAGCTGCTTCTCAAAGTAGAATAAGGCCGAGAGTTTATTGGCCATAATTCAACATTTGCTTATCAACATTGCTCTTTCCTGTGCAAAACCAAAAAAATGTCTTCATATCATGTGCTACTGTGGTTTGAATTTCATGTGCAGGAAATGATCTGGCAACAAGTTGCTTCACAGACAAAAGTTTTGTGTTCCAATATACTGTTTCTGAACCATTGTATTGCATTTAAAAGTGTGATTTCCTGCAGTGCAAATCCACGATAGATGTATGATAGATAAAGGATGAGGATCCGACCTCTGATAGTTCCTCTCGGTGTTTTAGCCGTCGTCATGCTCCAGCAGGCGCTGAGCAAAGTGCTGCAGATCTTCTTTGACAGTTTCCAGTCAGACTTCAGAGGTCCGGACGTCCGCTGCCGCCGCCCGACCCGCGACGTTCAGGACAACAATGACATATTGCAGTTTAAAATTGCTGCTCTCTACAAACTACAGTCCCCCTGGATCATGACGTATGCATGCACACACACACACACACACACACACACACACACATGGCCAGGGGAAGAGCACTGGGCTATTTTTGTTCTCTCACACTTTTTCTGTGTCTCTCTCTCTCATTCTTTATTTTTAGTTTTGATTTCTTCTCCATTTCCTGTGTGTTGACGTATGGAGGGCGGAAGATCTGTGAGGTCGGAGTCTCTGAGAATATCAGCACTGCCTTGTCGCTTGGCAACAAGATCCAGTGTAACCGAATGTAAGAACATGATCACATAGATTCACCTGATGGAGTTTTGGATGACACTCAACTCAACTGTCCTTAGTGCAGCGGCTTTAATAAGAGTGGTTTGTATGGTATACGCTGATTTGAAGGAAGTCGCGTTGATCCGACTCTGTGTGAGCGTGGATGTGTTCAGTATGTAGGAGAGATTGTTTCTGTGTGTAGGTGTGTTTATGTGTCCTCTCATGTATCTGCTTGTGTTCTGTAATGTCAGGATGGTGTTCCCTGTGTTAGTGAATCAGCTGCCCTATGAGTGCATGTTAACATTTCGCCTCCTGGGCTCCAGACCGGGGAAGAGCCCTGAACTGTTACGTTGGGCTGTACTACCTCTCTACAGCAACAGGTATACACTCCCCCCCGCACAATCAATCACACCTCTTTATCAGCTCTTATAACATCCCAGAAATGTTTGGGACGGTACTACTGATTTTTGACAAATTCAGACCTGTGACGGATAAAAACAACCTGAATTGATGATGTGATAGTTGATATCTCAGCTCCCTTTATTTCTGTGTCAGTCAAAATTCCCTCTCATGTCTCCAGACGATATAGCCCCAATATTAGCATCTCTCCGGTGGTTACCCATTATATATAGAATAGATTTTACTGATCATGTTTAAAGCTTTACGAGATCTGACCCCTACAGGTACCTACATGTCAGACCTATTCAGTCCCTATGAGCTGGAACATATCCTGAGATCCTCAGACTGTAGCATGGACCTTATCAGAGGAACCGAGTCAGTATCACCTGAGTCACTTCTTAAAACAGACTTTTAGATTTTTGTTTGTGTGTGTACATGTGCAGGACTCTGGTGAGTGGGACTGTGCTTCTCAGTATGTCCATGCTGGTGGAGCTACCGGCTCCTCCCTCTCCTGCTCTGTTTGACAGCCACAGTCAAGCCACCGGGGTCATATTACAGGTCAGTAGCATCGGACAACTCTGCCCCCTGTTGACCAAACTACAAAACACACCCTGTCACCCACTGTGTTTCAGACTGCAGATCATTCATGGCTTTCTGTCTTGTCGCAGCTGGAGTTCCCAGAACAGTTTGAATGGAAGTATCAGAGGCCCATTGCACTTCCTGGACCGATCATATTCAGTCGTCCCTATGGGGAACTGCAGAAGAAAATGTCTGATGTCTCTAAGAAGCATTGCCTCTGTTTGTGAGTAGAATAAACCCAACATCCATGATTTTATCTGTAATATGCATAAACTGTAATATGCATACTCTTATGGAATACACTGTTTGAGTGCTTGATTGTGTCACAACGTCAAATTGATATGGGTGATATGGTGTTTCAGGGTTGTTTTTGAACAGACATCTGCTGATTCCATGCTGATTCCTGACAGTAGTTCTTCTTCCTCAGTCTGTCGGCGAATGAGAAGGTTTTCCTGTGGAGTAAACGCTACTCTAGTGACAGGAGGAGCACCTTCCTCCACCTCGTGCTGGGTGGAGCTCCCCGGTGGCAGCCTGAGGACCTGACGGAGATCTACACTATCGTAGAACACTGGCCCATTGATTTACCTGAGGAGGCCCTCTTTCTGCTCAGTGACAGGTGAGGGGGTTTGGTAGTTGGTTTGTGCTCTCGACCCAAAGGTTTTTATAGTGTCAGCCAGTTACATACGGTAGAAGCAGCAAAAAGAGACAACACACATGGGAAAAGGCTTTTTTGTCACTGTGCATTCCTTTGTATTGTATGATGGGTTGAGTTACACGTCTGCCATTTTTGCACTCGGATATCTATCTTATAAAGGAGTAATTGTGGTGTGAAAAGATGTATTTCACATTATGCAGGGGAGGGAATCTTACTGTGGTCAGCAGTCTTCTGTTCTAGTAGCATAAGCATCTTTGTGAGACAGTGTTTTAATGCAAGTTAGTAGATATGGGAACTGCTGTAAAAAGCACTTTCAGTCAGTGGCCCCAAATCCTAAAATCCCAAAATTGGTGTCATTTAATTACACAAAAACATAAGATGATAAGTCATAAGTAGATCAAAACAATGTCATAATGTTTGGTTGACATAATATGCTTTCTTTATCCAGTTTTCATGACCTGACTGTTCGGAGAGCGGCAGTACAGTACTTTGAGCAGATGTCGGAAGGAGATCTGGAGGAGTTTCTGCCACAGTTAGTGCAGGTAAAGAACCGGACACCCACCACCCCCTACTGACACATGAGACCAAATAGATGAATGATGAGTACTCACCTCTGCTTTATCTTCACTGTATCTGTATCTTTAGTTGTCAATATTCCAGTACAAAACCTTTCTGGAGACATTTAAACAAAATGTTGAACCGCCACACAGACATACGGCATTAGTTTGACCGTCATAACGTCCCTCAGGCGCTGAAGAGTGAGTGGGAGTTAGATGGACCTCTGGTGATGCTGCTGTTGGAGAGATCCCTGAAGAGCATCAGGATCGCTCAGCAGCTCTGCTGGTGAGCACTGGAGATCATACTTCAAATAGGGGGAATATTATTATTGTTGCTGTTGTTTCATTCCTAAATGAGATATCCTCAATTTGAAAAAGTTTTATGCATAAAGATAACTGTCAATCAATCAATCAATCAATCAAATTTTATTTGTATAGCCCTTAATCACCATTACAGTCTCAAAGGGCTTCACAATGCCCAAAGTTTGACACAACACCCCCCAACCTTAGACCCTCAGCAAAGAACAAGGAAAAACTCCCACAAAACAAAGTGGAAGAAACCTTGGGAGGAACGACTAAGCGAGGGATCCCCCTACCAGGACGGCTGGGCGGGCAATAGATGCCGAGTGTGGGCAACCGTACACACAGTTCATACACAGTTTATTTGGGTGTCAGGCTGTCAGGATGTGAAGAGTGTTGTTGAAGTTATTGCCTATAAAATAATGTTTTTAGAAGATGAAATTATCAGTACTTATATTTAGAAATGGATACATGGATTTTTGATGATTTTCTGTTTGTTTTTAATGTAAAAAGGTTTGTGCTTTGGTATTGTTTTGTATGCTCCCTGCCCACATGCTGACAGGCTGCTGGTGGATGCCCAGGATGATGCACACTACCACAGCTGGTTCACTAAGGTTCAGGCTGCCCTGAGGCACTGCTGTGGTCGGGCGCTGAGGCAGGAACTGCAGCGAGAGACTCGTCTGGTCAACCTGCTCATACAGGTGGCTGAGAAGATTCGCATCGCAGACAAGACCCGACGCAAGGTTTGGCCTACATCCATCCATCTACACATCCATCCATCTACTCATCCATCCATCTACTCATCCATCCATCTACACATCCATCCATCTACACATCCATCCATCTACACATCCATCCATCTACACATCCATCCATCTACACATCCATCCATCTACTCATCCATCCATCTACACATCCATCCATCTACACATTCATTGACTTGTAATTCCCCATTGTTCCAACAACTTTCATGCTTTTAACTGTAGGACATTTTGAAGAGAGAAAAGTGGAAGATCAGTGATTTCTTCAATGATGGAATCAGCTGTCGTTTACCCCTGGACCCTGCAGCTCACATCCAGGCAGTGGATGTGGATGTAAGAATACGCTGCACAACACCTCATCTGTGCCTCTGCTGGACCAAAGTTTAACCCTTTGTTGTTTCCCCTCCAGGCCTGTATGTTCTACAACTCCAATGCTGCTCCTCTGGGCATCTCCTTCATCTGTACCGACCCCCTGGCCAGGAGGATCAGTGTCATCTGCAAGGTTCATAATAATGTGATATTTTATTGATCCCAGTAGGAAAATTCTCTTTTTGCTCACCCCCTTCGATGGAAATCAGAGCTCGGGGTCAGCTACAGAATAGCACCCAGAGCAGGTTGAAGTTCAGTGTATTGCATAAGGGCACTTCAGCTGGGAGGATGTTTAGTGACATAGGGCTTAAATCTTGTTGAAGGACGTCTCTGTAGCTACTAGCCCACCCTGCTGCTCTCCGAGGTTCCCTCGTTAGAGTCATAGTGCATTTTAAGACGTTTAGTTCATGCATGCATGTGTCACTATGCAGACAGGAGATAACCTGCGTCAGGACATGCTGATACTGCAGATAGTCCGTATGATGGACAGGGTGTGGCTCCGAGAGGGACTGGACATGCGCATGGTCACCTACAGGTGTCTCTCCACTGGCCGAGACCAGGGTCAGTTTCATGTTGTGTCTCTTTGTTTGTTAGTTTGTATGTTTCGGGGGGTTTGAATGCAAATTAATAATGCCTTGCCTATAAAGTTTCTCACATGTATTAGAAATGTGATCAATTATGTATTTTTGTGTAATTGTGTATGTGTAATATATGTGGCTGTCAGGTCTGGTGGAGGTGGTTCCTGAGGCAGTGACGCTGGGGAAGATCCAGCAGAAGTGGGGTTTGGGGGGACCTCTGCGTGAGGACACCCTGGAGAAGTGGTTCCACATGTGGAACAAAACTGAAGAGGACTATGAGAAGGTTAACATCAAATAGAAATAATCCTCTTATCATCATGACTGACCACAGACGCCAATGTTTACTTTTGGTGTTTACATGTTTGTGTGTCATTCTCCCACATGCGCAGGCGGTGATGAACTTCCTCCACTCGTGTGCAGGTTGGTGTGTGGCCACCTACATCCTGGGGATCTGTGACCGCCACAACGACAACATCATGCTGAAGCACAGTGGACACATGTTCCATATTGACTTTGGCAAAATTATGGGCAACGCACAGAAGTTTGCAAACATCAAAAGGCAAGTCACATGCAAACGAGTAATGGTTTGTTTGAGTAGCATCAACATCAAGAAAAGACAATAATGTGACTGAACAAAAAGACATCCATCCCTTCTATGTAATAGGGACAGGACACCATTCATCTTCACCCCAGAGATGCAGCACTTCATCACTGGTGGGGGTCAGAATCCTCAGCGACTGCACCGGTTTGTGGAGCTCTGCTGCAATGCTTACAACGTCATCAGACGGCGCAGTGCATTGGTACTCAGTCTGCTGCAGCTGGTGAGACCATTACTGAATACTACTACTGTAGAGGGACAAAGCAATAAATAATATTACATAACACAATTATCTCAATCTTACCCGGGTGTGTATGTGGAGTACAGATGCTGGGGGCAGGAATGCCAGAGATGAAGGACATCCATGACTTGCAGTACGTCCAGAACAACCTGAGACCTCACGACTCCGACCTGGAGGCCACGTCCTACTTTACCAAGTACTGTGTCACTCTCCGCTATTACACGTTGATTGTTCTTTATATTCATCTTCTAATATACTTTTAATCCATCTATGAAGTTACTGCTCAGATAACACCACTATCAGTCTGTCTGACAAACAATGGGTTTCTTCAGCCCTCATCCAAATCCACTTTGTCTGTGTCCTCTGTGTCGTGAGTTAGGAAGATCAAGGAGAGCATGGACAGTTTTGCAGTCAAGCTGAACTTCCTGACACACATCCTCGCTCAAGGGAAGAAACCAGGAACAATGACGAAGGCCCAGAGCCCCGCCCCCAGTAACAACATCCAGGAAGCAGTCATCCAGAGATACACCGTCAAGGGGAAGGACGTGGTGAGGTTTGAACTACGGTAGTCTGGTCAGAAATGTTGGGTTTAAGGCGTTCACTGGGAGATTTGGCCTGATATTAGACGAAGGAGTTGATTAAACACTTCATGCCACAAGCAATCAGTCATGTTGATGTGTAATTGCTCTGAGAGGAATAACCCACGGCAGCTTGCTGACAGCGTGTGTCCTGGGCCTTGAGCAGTTACACAGGGCCTCCCAGGCAGCAGGGCCGTGTTTGGAAAACCCTCCCTCCCACTCCCCAGAGAGGAGTGAGGAGGGCTCCTGCTGGTTGTCGGCATTATAGCGCTCTTTGATCAGAATGCGCTTCCTGTTGTCAGGGTAAACCGACCATCTGTTGAGAAGCTGAGAGAGAGCACCTCGTCTGTCACAGCCGCACAGAGATGCATCCATTCACTCTGATGGCGCTCTCTGTAGGATGAAATGGCAATAGAAGCAATTTCCATGTGACGACTCTTACAACAGGGGCACATTAAACCGTAAACATAGTTAAATAGAAGAAAGTAGTTTGTGTTACTGGTGTTAAATTGGATGAGACTGATTTGTTCCCGGGGTGGACAGCTGTGTAATCAGGGGTCAGTCAGGGTCAAACACCAAATAGCACCTGTGGCGCTGGTCACCCTGCCACCATCCTGTATCCACTGTATCCATCCTGTTGTCTGACTTGCAGACCTATGAGTTGAGAGTGACCATTGATGATGGATATCTGAATAGTGAGAAGACATTTGGGCAGTTTGAGCGGATCCACAAGCAGCTGCAGAAACACTTCATAGAGTCTACTCTGCCACAGTGAGTGAACACGTATACATCTCACAACTCATATCACAATGCAATTTCATTTTGGAGCTCTGTCACCAAACGCTCATTGTTCTACAATTCTTCTGTTAAACATTCCCACTCGGCCTCTCTTCTCTTTCCGCTCTAGATTTCCTTGCTGGTATAAGATGTCGTTCACTCCAGCCAGGAAGATGTCTTTGCTGAATAAATACCTGAAGGAGCTTTTTGAGGGACCGTGTAAGGGAGTAAGTCTCTCTTCTCATTTCCATTACACATTGCTCTCTGTCACTGTTTGATCTTCCTTGAATCTCTGTCAACTGGTCGCAGCGTCCAAAGCTGTTTCCCTCTGTCGCCTGCAGAATGAGTTTGTGTGTAGCTTGTTCCTGGATGGCCCCAAGACAGCGCAAGACAGTGTGACAGGAGGTAATTTTCTGCTCCTGAATGAGGGATGGGTTTATAAAATGGATTATCAAAGATTTGCAATCATCTGTGCAAAGAGAAGTTGTAATGGCTCAGGGCGATATTCTGTGTTTGATGGAGAAAAGAAAAAGAACATTCTGTGCTATACTTTATGAAGTTGTGATGATAGTTATCCAAGAAGAATCCTATTTCTTCACGGCTCATATAACTTATATGAGACATTATGCTGTTATTGATTGGTACTGATGCTTAGTTAACCCATCTGTTGCAGATGAGAGCCCTCACATCCAACTCTACATGACTTACAAAGACCATAAGCTCTCGGTGTTGGTAAAGCACCTGAAGAACATTGTGAGTTCATTTACTCCATTACAGAATGATAATCATTTATAAAATGTATACCACAGATTGTATTTGGTACCTGATGATACATTAGTTATGTTTTGCAGCAACAAAAGAGGAAATCTTTCGTAGCAAATCCATAACAATGAGTCTTCTCCACCTCTGTGTTTTCTGTGACTTCTGTGTCCATTTGGGATCTCATCTGTGTCTCAGCGTGAAATGATTTTAGGATTTAGACTCATATATAAGCAGTCTGCACCCTTGTGTCCTTCTTCTCTTATAGAGGCTGATCAATGGCTCTAACCCTGATGCCTACGTGGTCACACATCTGAGGCCAGACCCCCTCGGCCGCAACAAGAGGAAGACCAAGGTGGTCCGCAATAATGTCAACCCCACCTTCAACGAACTGGTACAATGTCTCTTTTGCCCTTTCTGAATACACATGAGATTAACACAAGAAAAAACAATAGACCACACACAGCTCAGCACAGTATCATGGTGTACTCTTACTACTGTAGACCTAAAGTAAGAAGGACACAGTGTCAGCATTGTTTGTTTTTCCATGAACCATTTCCACGTGTTCCTGTTTGTGTAGAAGTTAATTCCAATATCCCTGACATTACCGTTCTAGAGTGGACCAGAACCAAATATGTTTATGTACCTTAAAAAAAGTGTAAAAACTGTAAATAATCACAAAATAAAATGGAAAAACCTGTTGTAGATATGGTAAGTTAATGCAGTGCAAACACAAACAAAACAAATAGGTTTACAGTATATACAGTATATATACAGTATATACAGTATATACAGTATATATACAGTATATACAGTATATATACAGTATATACAGTATATACAGTATATACAGTATATACAGTATATACAGTATATACAGTATATACAGTATATATACAGTATATACAGTATATACAGTATATACAGTATATATACAGTATATACAGTATATACAGTATATATACAGTATATACAGTATATACAGTATATACAGTATATATACAGTATATATACTGTATATATATACTGTA
>CABFOS010120760.1:0-14355 GCA_900660315.1 Diretmoides pauciradiatus
CAATGTCTTTTTGCAACTTAATGCGGATAAATCAATACATAAATCTTTTGTTTTATCCGCATTAAGTTGCAAAAAGACATTGTCACAAAATGACAGGAAGTGATCGAGAACCGGCCCGTGACTGTTCTCATTGTCACTGAGCAGGCTAACGATGACTGAGTCGTCAGCGTACTTAATGATGAATCTGTTGTGGAAACTGCTAGTACACTCATTCCAACAAGATCTACACATGCCGAGATATCTACAAGACAACCATACATGATCAGGAATCAAACCATATGCAACAGTATATGTGACTGATGCACAATGTTGCATTATGCACAATAAATGACGTGGTTGTGGGTTTCAAATGGCTGCAGTGGTGTAGTGTCAGTAGTTTTGACTGACTGCCAGTGCTGCAGTCGTGTGTGTGAGGTTGGGGGCACTGTTGAGTGCTGAGAACCATTCAGAAAATGCTTGGAACCCTTCAGAGGAATCTGTCCCCAAACAGAGTAAAACTGGTTAGTCCCACCCACGAAGCCCCGACTCTTATCGAGTTATGGTGTGAAATTAGGCTCACCGGATATTTTAAGCCCCGCAGTTGTGTCAAACGTCTCCCATCTCTTTGTAGTGGGTCTTATTAGCTGCGGCGGTTATGAAATGAATTAGGAATGCCCTGCAGCGGGAAAATAGTTTTGACTTATGAGTACTGAGCCCCAAAAGATTTGTTGATATGGCTGTTAATGCAGATATGGGATTGGATGTAGTTGTTCCTCGCTTGATGTTAGCATAATTGTTCCAAGAGAGGATAAGGGTCATACGGTAATTAAATCAACATTGATTCTTCTTCATGGAATGACAGCCTACAAAGGTCAAAGGTGGCATTCGTATACATCAAATCACGTATACAGTACTTTCATCTTCAAAGTTTTTAATCATCTCTATAATGGCCCTATTTTTTGACTCTTTGCTACAACTGGGATGTATGGGATGCAGATGATCTAACCTTTTCTGTTACTATCTGATGTTCTGGAAACAAAGCTGCATTGTCCTTGTCTGAGTCACTCTGACACAGTCTAATTAAGCCCAAGTGGCGAAAAACAAGCAAACAAAGAAACACTCAGCCTGTTGTATCCAATACATATTAATTTAACATAGAACAAAGGAGCGAAAGTGTTATGTTTCCCACATGCAAAACACGATTAAGATCCAGATTCAGGTGAGCTTTATTATCCACATAATGTCCATACAGATACCTCAAAACACAGATAATAGTTAAAGCAGCAGTGCCCGTGCAATCCAGAGGCAGTAGCCATTAGTGTCAGCAGCGTCATCACACTATCTTTGTCCACTATAGCCCAGTAACTCCGTCCATGAACTCCTGGAGGAGAGAGAAGCAGTAGCCAGCTGCATGAGATTCGTCAGACTGAACAGCCAGATTGCTGGGGGATAAAAGCCAAGAATGAAATGAAAGAAGCGCTGTTGCACGTAAAGGTCAAGCCCCCTTATCCATAGAGCTGTTGGTTGCTTGGATGCTGAGAACTGATGTGACACAGGCCCTTCCAACAGCAGACTGATAAAAGAGAACGACTGATGATAAAGATGTGCCTGCAGAGGAGGCTTCCATTGTGAGACAATACTTGTGACCCTGCATTAATCAGTCGCTCTCTCTTTGCTTCTCTCACACACCTACACACTCTCTCTCTCTCTCTCTCTCTCTCAGCCTTTGCAGATTGCACAGATGGTGTTGATTCGTGGATATTTCATTTAAAAGACTTTCCTCACACAAGGTTTAATGTTGTTGTTGTTGTTTTCACACAGCAGAACTGTCCAGTCAGGCAGCCGTAGTTGATAGCAGATAGAGTGCTCTGTTCTCCTAATCTGGGTTCTTGGATGGTGGCGGGGTCAGAGGTCAGAGATTACAGAATAGCACTGGCATTGGTTCAGGGTTTGGTAAGCTTCTGTGTCAGTGTTGGACTGCACATCTGAGCTTCAAATGATGAATGTTGGTGGTCCTGTAGGTTGTATTCGTAGTACATGTGTGAATTGAGCAACTGTAGATGTTTTATCTCTTTCTCTCTCTCTCTCTCTCTCTCTCTCTCTCTAATATAAACATCCAAGTGTGTATTATGAGCTATGTTAATGTGTCATCTCTCTTACCTATGCAGGGCCTGATTACATCAAACAACAATTCATGGAGCCTGTGGAGATTAAGGAGGTCCCTGTTGAGAAGAAAGACAGTTCCCCCAAAGATTCTCAAGATTCTCCCCACTTTTACCGCAAAGGCACCACTCCTCCCCACTCCCCTGTGACCAGCTCTGGAGCCACACCTCCCCCCTCGCCCCGCTCCAGCAAGAAGAAAGGCCAGCTCGCCAACAGTACCAGCCGCAAGACCAGCAAAGAGGAAAAACCTTCCCGCAAGACGAGCAAAGAAGAGAAGCCAAGCCGTAAGATCAGCAAGGACGAGCGATCCAACAGGAAGCTGAGTAAAGAGGAGAAGCCGCCCGTCACCGATGGCCCCAGAGCTCCTCCTCCACAGGAAGAGGCTCCACCTAAACCCCCTAAAGTGAAAGAGCCTACCCCAGCGCCTGCTCCCCATCCCCAGGCTCCTGTGAATCCAGTCAATGGCGAGCTCCATTCTGAGTATCACAGTTACTATGTCAAGGCTCCTACAAGGGTCTACCCGCCCCCAGATCTCGAGGCGGATATAGAGGAAGAGCCTAGCATGTTGGCCCTGGCACGTATGCCCCCGCCACCCCCCAGGTCCTTCAGTACCCCCACTCCTAAGCCAGCCTCCGTACGGGAGAGCAAGAGCGACTACAAACTCAGGAAGCAGGATTCCCTAAAGCCAAAGAGCCTCGCAGACACAAAGAAAGCCAGTATGGAGCTCGCAGATACTTTGGCAGAAGAAACAGTAAGTATCAGTATAAAGACATGAACAACATGAAGGAAAAGGAACTGCTCCGTATTACAGCATTAATGGAGTTTGATATGTGGTCATCATGTGATTTCTTATATTATGTCATGTTTTGCAGGGTCCTAACTCAGTCCTTGTTGCTATGGTAATGCTGTTGAATATTGGCCTTGCGATCATATTTGTCCATTTCCTGACATGATGATTCTATTTTTCAGGTAAGTTCAGTTCATTCTTCCTGCACCATGTGCGTCACTAATACAAATAAGGAGAAATTGGGCCTACTATGTCTGAAATAAAGTGATTGATTGATTGATTATGTTTTAGTAAAGCTGCCCCTGTTACTGTTCTGTGTGTTGCCTGATTCTAAACTGTGACTACCAGCCGATTCAATCCAAACCAACTGTTTTATCTCCTAGTGAAACCATGGCAACTGGTAGAGTTGCGTCGCCAGCCTTTGAAAAATCAAATTGGCGCCAGTCAGACTCGGGGGCAGCCGTAGGTGTTTGGGAATCAGCGTGACACCGAAGAGAATGGGAAAGAAAGGCATCAACACCACCATCCTGTCACGGGCCTTCTTCAGCCCAGCCCCATGATTTAGCACTTCTTTGGCTCCTTGCGAAAGCTGAAGTGAAATGTCGTGTCTAGTGAGAAAACAAAAGTTCAAAAAATCCAACCAAACATACCCAGTCAGAGAAACAGAAGTAAAGAAGTAATTGAAACCCACGCGTGTGCTGATCCAAGCACTGGCCTCTGTAGCTCGCCGCCACTCCCTCTGCCCTGGCAGAGATAGCGGTGGGCTGACGGACTTTGCTGGAAGAGTGTGGAGATGCACTTTTAGATGACGGGAGCGAACAGCTGCCTTTCTATTTTGTCATCTGACGTTTTGATGGGGAGATGCGAGCACAGCGGCCAGGGGACTGACGCAGCGGGAGCGTGCTCTGGTGTTTCGCGCCACTCTCGCTACAGGAAACTGGACACGATCGCCACTAGCAGTCAGTGCTAGCACGGTCACTAGCCAGTCTTACACTGTTAACCCCATCATCACCCCAGCTCCATCTACTGTAACCCAGGATACACTGCTTAGAAACACTCCCCGTGCATGGTACAGTTTTAACATTTTGTTTTTGTTTGTTTTGTTTTTTCTGTTTGTTTGTTTTATTGTAAGGGATTTATTTGGTCATTGTTGTTCTCTGAATGTTGGTTACCTGCAGTCATAGACTCGTAGTTGAAAAGGAATTGATCAATAAATTAATTTTGCCCTTTTATTTTGAAATTATAGTTAAATTAATTTCTAAAAATGTTTTAGAAATTTTAATGAAAGTGCAATATATTTTATTTTTTTTAAAGAAATATTATAGAATATTTTGCAGAGGAATTGGTTTATTGCACCACTGTAAAAAAAAATCCTGTTTCATTGATTTAGTCACACCACAGAAAATAGAATAATTTGGATCGACTTGATTGGATAGAGAGCGTTGATTGACAGTTGGCATGGTGACGTGGAGTAAAAGCCAACTAGCTCTGTGAGAGTGGAGTAACAAATGTCTTATCAAGTATGTTATTTATTAAACCGGAAGGAAAATGACTTCATTGCCTCGAGCATTTTGCATGAGATTTCGTTGACAAAGTTCTTTCATTCTCTTCTCTGCTTCCAATGTTTCGGTGAATACCACTAAGCTGTGAAGAGCGACGACCCCGGTTCGAACAGCTGCGTCCGTAGGCCCGACGCCACCTGCATGCTCGTGAGACTGGAGCGAGAGAGTCTGGGATAGTGGGACTTGGTATTGAGTTTATTCAGGTTGAGGCCATGGGGAATGTGGCACACGGGAGAGTAGGAGCGATGCCTTTAAAAGTCTTTAACAGTACTACTGTTTACCTCAGAAAAAAAGATGAGGAAGAGGGGAGGGACAGACACCTCTAGAGACGACATCCTTGTCTTAATTGTGTTGTGTGGGGGATACTCTGACTGTTGTCATCATCTGAATCATGCTTTTAACTCGCCACTTCATTGTAGCTGTTTGTAGTCTTTGTTGCAGGTACAGCATGAATTTCTTTTATTTGAAAGTGGATTATTTATATGATTAATCATCATTACAAAGATAAATTATTTCTTTCTTACAGTATATGTATTATTGTGCATTGGCCATCATGAAAAGGGCTTTAGATTTCTTTTCTTCAATGCAGTTTTTGATATGTTGACTTGATTGTATCGTCTGTAGTACAAAATGATATTGTGTAAGCAGCACATTACATTTGGAGACTTCTGCGTTGGCCCGTGAGCTGTCCGCACTGTCCACATAATGTTGTTTTGGATTACTCACTTTAATGAAAAATATAGTAATGATTTAGAGACGTAAAAGCCGAGCAGATCGTGAACCTTCCCAGACAAAATGATTAAAGAAACAATGTTACGTGACACATGTGATGCAGTCGGCCGCCATAGACTGAACAATACTACATATGGTTATTGACCCTACTTGTTTTCTCTGTTTTGACATGAGCATGGTGAAGACTAATTTGGGGGGGTCAAACAGACAGCCTGTTTATGGGATATTTTTTTGAAATGCAACATTGCATGTTGGAAACATTTATATATAGATTATTATATACTATTTGTAAGGATTTTTACAGAGCACAATCCAGAATCTGGTATGAGTTGGTATTTTTCTAACAATTTGCACACCTGTATTTTGACAATGAATATAACTTGTTTGTAACTAGTAATGTAATGCACATACAGTAATGTTTGACAGTGGAAAAAAATATTTCATTTCTAATTGGTTGTAATGTATGTACCATTTGGGGATGTGAAAGGCAGGTGTACTTGTTTAAGTATTTTACAAGATAATGAGGAACTTTTGATATCTCAAAGTTCATGTTACCCCACTGATTTGTGCAAAGTCTTTGGAGATTCATTTCTGTGTATAACAATAAAGATGTTATGCCTCGTTAAACTACATTTTTCATCTTTGATACTTTCTCTACGCTGAACCGTACAACATTACGACTCTCTGAGGTTGTTCATCTTATGACCTCTGCCCAAAGACGAAGTCCGGGGGGGTAATGTTTTCGGTTCTGTCCATTTGCTTGTTCGTCCGTGTACAGGATTACGCACAAACTACCAGACAGATTTTCATGAAACCCAGTGGAAGGTTTCAATATCAGCGACGACCCCATGAAATGACCCCGAATCACAGGGCGCCACGTAAACAGGAAGTGAGGTCTAATTGCTTAACGCATCATCCCTTCCACATTCTACTTAATATGCATGTTCCCTAAGGGTCAATGGGCACAATTTAACATGGCCGCCACTCAACGTCAATGCAACGCCGTGTAATCAGGAAGTGATGTTTAACAGCTTAACACAGCATGATACCTGGTGGATATTACAGGGCGCCACGTAAACAGGAAATTAGTTCTAATTGCTTAACGTGTCATCCGATTTTCATGAAACTCGGTGGAAGGGTGTAGCATCGGTCAACGATCACCCCATGAAATTTTGGGGTGGATCCAAATCTTAGGGCGCCACGTACACAGGAAAACCTTGTGTACAAGATTACGCAAAAACTACCAGACCGATATTCATGAAAGGGTCTAGTATCAGTGGAAGGGTGTAGTATCAGTGGAAGGGTGTAGTATCTGTCAACGACGACGACCCCATGAAATTTTGGGGCGGATCCCAATCATGGGGTGCCATGTACACAGGAAGTGAGGTCTAATTGCTTAACGCATCATCCAATTTTCACGACACCCAGTGGAGGGGTGTAGCATGGGCCAAGGAAGAACCCATTACATTTTGGAGTGGATCTGAATCACAGGTCGCCGCATAAACAGGCGACATGCATCCTGGGCGGAGGTCTCCGAGCGCACCTTTCTAGTTAAGAGAAACACCTTAGACCTGACCAATCCCATCATAGCCACCGGTCACTGAAAAACATTGTCAGGTGCACACATTCACACATATACATACACTCGCATACAAATGTGCATGTTTTTACGTATACAGTACATGCTTAGTCATTTACACATAAAACATCTGCATACTCACCCACAGACACAAGCCTACATGTGCACACAACACATATTTATTAATATCACGCACTCCTGTCTGGATGCTTTTTGTTTCAGAGCGGTCACTGACAGCATCAACCAGCTGATCACGCTGTGTACCCAGCAGGCCCCTGGCCAGAAGGAGTGTGACAACGCCCTGAGAGAGTTGGAGGTATAACCAAGGACCCAAATTGAGTGAACTTATTCTTAGGATCCAGACTCATGAATGTACAATGTTGATGCTTCCTACAATGGTGACCAGAAAGAAAGAACCCCTTTTGTCAAAACTAATGAATAGAGAAATACTGATCTAAGAGCTGTACTGCTTCTCTCCTATAGGCTGTCAGAGGAATGCTGGACAACCCCAATGAGCCAGTCAGTGACCTCTCCTACTTTGACTGCATCGAGAGTGTGATGGAAAACTCCAAGGTACAGTAGGCCTCACCAACAGCCCGTGATTCAGCCCAGTGAAACACACACACACACACACACACAAGGCCAGGGAGTTGTGGGTGCATGTATGACCACATGTGAGCGCATGCATGTGTGACCTGACAAGGAGGAGGTCCTAGTTACTCCCTTTCTACTCTGTTTCTCCTGCTGTCTAGGTCCTGGGAGAGTCCATGGCAGGTATTTCTCAGAACTGTAAGACCGGAGATGTAACACCGTTCGGCGAGAGTGTGGGAGCAGCCTCAAAAGCCCTGTGTGGCCTCACTGAGGCAGCAGGACAGGTATAGCATTGTGGAAGAAAAACTATAGTACTCTGCTTAAGTTAATTGCTGTTGAATTTATTGCATATCATGTGCATGGAGAGAGCCACCTCACACTGCTGTTCCAGGGTGATCTCTGGCTTGAATCGCCAGATACCCAATTTACATAACCTTTGAACAGGAAGTGACCTCATTAGGACCTCCCACAGGTGAAAGGCATGATGGGAAATATGATGATGATGATAGCTACAACAGATACCATGAGATCTGCAGGCCACACAGCTTAGGAGTTTCACTAAACTACAATAAAACAATATATCTCATATGAATAGTTTACAATTATAAACAATACAACACATTGAGGAAGTATAGTCTAAAATGTAAACGAGATGAAACACATTAGAATAATAAAACACATTAAAGTATAAAAAATTCATCCACAGCATGGAAGAATCAGCACTTACACTACAGGAGCTGTTAAATAGTTTTTAAAAAAATCGAATAATGTCTGTTCCTTAGTAGGGGAAACACCAGTGAATGGTGACATCAACTGTACCGTACTTTCCTTGTTCATAAACTATCTGTGTGATCCACAGGCTTCCTACCTGGTGGGTGTGTCTGACCCCAACAGTCAGGCTGGTCATCAGGGGCTGGTGGATCCCATCCAGTTTGCCAAAGCCAATCAGGCAATCCAGATGGCGTGTCAGAACCTTGTAGATCCAGACAGTAGCCCCTCCCAGGTACTGTACATCAACCAATCCTATCACTTATCTATTATGCGCTGTTACAGTGGTTGCCAGTTAAAATGTACATTACAGTGGGGGTTCACAGTTTTAATCAGGGGGGTTTCTTTGCTTTTCTGCAGAGATATATCACAGCATGATTGTATGGAAGTATTATACCTTGAGCATTTTTATATGGCTGCAATTTTTGGTCATTTGATTGCTCACAATACCTGCAGATTTTCTATTACTGTAGGCCTGTATAAAATATCCCTGATTCAAGCACACTATAGACACAGCTGTGGATATTATTTTATATTGAAGCTTAAATGGTCCTTGTGTTTCAGCTATAACTTGTAAATGGTGAATTTAACATTGTTTTGCTCTTTATAATGCTGTAGGTCCTCTCAGCTGCTACCATTGTTGCCAAGCACACTTCGGCACTGTGCAATGCCTGCCGCCTGGCTTCCTCCAAGACGGCCAACCCAGTAGCCAAGAGGCACTTTGTCCAGTCTGCCAAGGAGGTGGCCAACAGCACCGCCAACTTGGTCAAAACCATAAAGGTAGGGCTGCTTCCCTCATCTGCTCAAAGGTTTACTCTGTCCTCTAAGCAACATACTTTCGTTATAGGCTTAGATTTAGGTATTGACTTTTATGGGATTGTTGTTATTTCTGACTCAGATTTGTGCCTCCAAAATATTGCCACTAAACCTATGCCATTGACGACACTAAATTGAATAAGTTGACATGGGACAAGTACTCCAGAATCCAGTGTAGGTAACTAATGCATCCTCCACGAAGTCCAATCCATGCCCCTCGTCTGTGCTCTCTCTCTTTCTCTCGATCTCTAGGCTTTAGATGGTGATTTCTCAGAAGAGAACAGGAGCAAGTGTCGAGTTTCCACGTCTCCGCTAATCGAGGCTGTGGAAAATCTGACAACGTTTGCCTCCAACCCAGAGTTTGCCAGCATCCCCGCCCAGATCAGCAATGAGGTACGACTGTGTAAACATGTAAGGTATATGGCAGCATTTTATATGCATCAGAATATTGTACATAATTAATATATTTCTACAGTCTGGCTGAAGTTGCTTGTCTTAAATTTGTTTTTCTATAGGGCTCTGCGGCTCAGGAGCCCATCCTCCAATCAGCACGCTCCATGCTAGATAGCTCCACCCACCTGTTGAAGACTGCACGCTCATTGGTGATCAACCCTAAAGACCCGCCCACCTGGTCTGGCCTGGCTGGTCACTCTCGCACCGTCTCTGACTCCATCAAGAGTCTCATCACAGCTATCCGGTTAGTGAGCGATCATTTGTTCGAAAGTACAGATTGTATACAGTTCCATGGTGCATGAGGAAGATGCAACCAGAAAGAACAGGAAGGTTGACACCATATAGGAAGGGGGCCCCCATTATCACTAAAATTCACATTATGTCTCATCTTACTTAGCTTTTTCTGTACTCCAACAATAAACACAACCTAATTTGTCTTGTCTTATGCTTGCTTTTAACATAAGCCATTGAACCATTGAAATTCTTAGATTTTTTACAACAATAAAACTTAACAATAAAACTAACCCTGACCCTAACCCAGACATGTTTGGAGGGGAAAAAATCAAGTGTTGTACAGGTAGATTGTGATGAAGTTTGGTAGTGCGCAGGTATAGAAGAGTGTTCCCAGCAAGCATTTGACAGATGGCGACGTGGAGGAAGTAGCCAAGTGCACATTTTTCACAATATTAAATTATTTCATGGTAATTCATTTTAAAACAGGTTTGAACTGAAGATATTTAATTCATCATTTCACAAAACAATGTAGGTAGCAGCTGTTGTCTCAACTTTTAATTGTGAACTATATTTAGATGTGTTTTCAGCGTTTCTGCAGGTCGTATCTGAGATGTATCTCACTCTTGACTCGATTTGTAATGCGGGGGGGGGAAAAGATGTTTTGTAGACAACATTGCACTTTAAAACAGCATTGAGACCAATGCAAAGTTCTTGAGGTAGGACGGCCTCGTCTGCCTTTCCAAAGGTACGAGAAGCACTAACACTTACAACTACAGTCATTGTTAACTTTTAATCTCCTCTTTCACTCCTCTGTACTCTGTAACAAAGCGGATGCCCGTAGGGGACTAATCCCAGTGTCAAATGTACTGAATTTTAAGCTTCTCACTGGACCCTCAACATCTACACATTAGCATTCACACACAGCCATTTTGCACCTCTTCAGTTCTGTCGCCTTTATCAGAGTCCCCCTCTGGACTATCAATTGAGGACTGGGTTCAATGATACACTGCAGTGCCAAACAATACACAGGACCAGGCTCCTTCTCGACCCTGCCAACCTCAACATTTAGTTAGTCCCATTACATTCAAAGTAGATGTTTTATTTTCTAACACTGCGTCTGTCGCCGTGCATGGAAATGGATGTCTATCTAACTGACTCAGTCTCTGTGGCCTGTCCCCCAAACCACTTGGAGGCTTCAAACCTAATTTGGCAGCTCAGCTTGATCTCTCTGTGTAGTGAAACGACCCCTTAGGCCCCGATTTCAACAGATGCTTCAACAGACATGAGTGTTAATGAGAGGAATGATTCAGCAGAAATGATGTTAGGGGGAATGAAAGGATATCCTGGAGCCAGCCTGTGTTTATAACAAATGTTCAATATGTGAACATTCTTCACTCTCTTCCTGTCTCTTCAAACATCTCTTTTTTTCTTTTCTTTCTTCTCTATCTACACCCCCCGCCCACCCCGGCACTCTTGTCTTTGTCTTCCCCAATTTCCCTCCCTTCTCTTGCTCTTTTTCTCCTGTTCTCTTTTCATTCTCAGAGACAAGGCCCCGGGCCAGCGGGAGTGCGACTCATCAATTGATAATATCAACAGATGTATCCGGGACATTGAGCAGGCCTCTCTGGCAGCAGTCAGCCAGAACTTACCTAGCAGGGACGACATCTCACTGGAGGTAAGCAACTATCAGAAAACAACTTGATCTCATCCACAGGTAACTATCTCATTCTGTCTGTGTTTCCATTTGCCTTTCTATGTCTGTCTCTCTCTCATTCTCTCTCTCTCCTCCCTCCAATTCCAGTCAGAATTACATTCAGACCTTTTCAGTACCTGCTCCCTTTCTTTTTCTCTGCTATTCTGTGTCACAAACAGCTCATTAGAGAGAAATGCTGTGTGGACACTGTGTAGATACCATTTAGCTCCTAATACTGATATACAGTTGTGAGAAAAGATTTGTGAACCCTTTTGAAATATCTGCATTTATGCATAAATGGCTCCTAAAGGATGGTCTGATCTTCATCTCAGTCAAGACAATAGGTACACACACAAAATCATATTGTTCAAACAACCTAAGTTGGAAAAAGTATGTGAACCTCTAGAATAATGACTTCTATGAAAGGGGTAATTGAAGCCTGATGGTCCAACCATGACATTTAGGTGTGGGTTAGAGGTGTCCTGTCATATAAAACCCCCACAAAGTTTGGTTACCAACAGTCTGCTCTCCACAAAAAGAGATCTGTTGAAGTGGAATATGCCGCGGTCAAAAGAAATTTCACAGGACCTCTGGAAAAACAAGCTGTTGAGGCTCATCAGGCTGGAAAAGGCTACAAAAGCACTTCCAAAGACGTGAGCCTCCATCAGTCTACAGACAGATTGTATACAAATAGAGAAAATTCAGTGCCGTTGCTACTCTCTCTAGGAGTGGGCGTCCAGCAAAGATCACAGCGAGAGCACACCACATAACGATCAAGGAGATGACAAAGAACCCTAAGATAACGCATAAGGATCTGCAGGCATCTCTTAAGATTTCTAACATCTGTGTCCACAATAAGAAAAACACTAAACAAGAGTGGTGTTCATGGGGGATACCAGAGGAAACCACTGCTCTCCAGAAAAACATTGCTGCCAGTCTCAAGTTTGCCAAAGAACCTGGATGTTCCACAAAGATACCGGAACAATGTTCTGGGGACACTACAGATGAGACAACAGTTGAACTTTGTGGCGAAAGGACACAACGTTGGAGGAGAAAAAAACACTGTATACCAACAGCAAAACCTCATCCCAACCATGACGCATGGTGGAGGGAGCATCATGATTTGAGGCTGCTTGCTTGGACAGCTTTAGACCACGTCACACTAAGCCATTTAAATTTGAAAACCCATATTTATTTCTCCGTTTTGGCCTTATGTCCACACTACACCAGCGTTCTCGACCCCTGAAAACTGAGCTTTCCAAAAACTCTCTCCCAAGTGGATACATTTGAAAGTAGCGTTGGTGTGTGCATGGTGAAACCAATGATGTTAGTGTTAGAGAGTTTAGTGTGAGAGTTTAGTGTGAGAGTTTAGTGTGAGATAGGGCTGGTCGATATGGACAAAATCAAATATGATATTTTTGACCAAATACCTCGATCGATATTGCGAAAATATTGTATGGATGACTTTTGGTGCTCACAAAATATTTACACAATGAGATTTTTGATAAATAATCATCAGTAATGTGGATATAGTGACTAAGTGGTAAATAACAGAACAGCTAGAACAGTCTGGTACAACAATTATGCCATATCACGATATTACAATATCCAAAATCTAAGACGATATCTAGTCTCATATCATGATATCGATATAATACCGATATATTGCCCAGCCCTGGTGTAAGAGTTTAGTGTGGACGCCGCGCTTTTCAAAAACACTAGACACAGAAAATGCGTGTGGACGCCTCAGTCAATGAGGGGAACAATTAATTCCAAATTGTATCAATTCTCCAGGAGAATATAAGATCGAAGATCCTGATCTGAAGCTTAATAGACGTTGGGTCATGCAGCATGGCAATGACCCCAAACACAAAAGCAAATCTACAACATGGCTTTAACAGAGTCCTGACCTTAAATCTATTGAAATGTTGTGACCTGAAGCTGTTCCTGGAAAACATTCCCAAAATATCAATGAAGTGAAACAGTTCTGTAAGGAGGAATGGTCCAACATACCTCCTAACATTGTGCAGATCTGATCAGAAACTACAGGAATCTTTTGGTTTAGGTTATTGCTGCTGCAGGAGGTTCCACCAGTTAGTCAATCTTATCAATAAAGATGATCTATTTTTATGACTTAGATGAGCTGACTACATTTCATGTATATGATTTAATATCTTCTAAAAGCCTTTCTGAAATACTTAGATGAGTTCTTTAATTTGATCTGTCATATGTATTAGTTTATTGTGTTTGTGCGGAAATAAAGTGGTAATGGAGATGGCAGCGCACCAGTTTAGTTGAATTATGTATTATTTAAGCACACTTGCTAGAGGCTGAAGTAGCTCGGAGCAAATGTCTCCCTGTCTAGTGCCTTTTGCAGGTCCTGGCTTATTGGAATCAACTCCGATCTCTTGTAAAAGCCCAACACAAAGACTGTTTTTTCTTTTTCTCTCTCTCTCTCTCTCTCCCTCTCTCTTGCCACTCAGGCACTACAAGAACAACTGACGTCTACCGTGCAGGAAATTGGCCATTTAATTGACCCCGTTTCCACTGCTGCCAGGGGTGAAGCTGCCCAACTAGGACACAAGGTACTGTATACCATGCAGGGAGTTATAATTTACTGTAACAATAAAGTACATACTTCAATGAAGAGCAAGTAATACAAATGGCTAATAGTGTTACAGATATTTCTTCAGGTAATGCAAAGTTACTCAAAGAAAACACACATTATTGATATATATTCAACAATGAGCAGTTAACTAAAGATAACTCATTCACAAATCCAAAACAGATGGCAGCTGTGACGTCACCTGTGAAAATATGCCATTTACTTTTAGTTAAATGAAGGGGAAGAGCAAAATATTGTAGTCTTTCTTAGAAAACTCCTTTCTAAGCTTTGACCACTGTGTGTCTCAGGTGACCCAACTCGCTGGCTACTTTGAACCATTGATCATAGCCTCTGTGGGTGTTGCATCCAAGCTGAGGGACCACCAGCAACAGA
>CABFOS010120826.1:0-11581 GCA_900660315.1 Diretmoides pauciradiatus
GTATATCTTAGTTAACCTATCTGACCCTCCGAGTTCAAACTAGCCATACTAGCCATATTTATACTGTATATTTCCATTTCCATTTTGACCAGTGCCTTCTTTGCCATTCAAGTTTGCCAATAAGCAGTGGCTGTTTGGCTCCGCCCATTGAGGGCAATGTGATTATTTCTGCCTCCGGTGCAGCTCGGCCTAGAAGACAACTTTGTAGAAATAAAACTCCAATCTGCTAAATGATCCATTCCCTATCAGTCGAATATAAATGCAGCGTGACCTCTATGAGGTTTATACGCAGGTGACTCACTGTCCAGTGACTCCTGTTCCAGAAAGCTGATTAAAGGGAGTTCTCATGCAAGTAGTGACAGTAATCAAGAGCACACCATTTCTTTTCTCTTCCCTCCCACAGCATAGGCATATGTCTGGTTATTTATTATGCTACCCTGTTCCCTGACTAAAGACCACTTAATATAAATTTTGTCTGCTGAGGGGCGGCACATTTCTGCCTCTGCGGTCTCAATGCCATCAGAAAACAACCCTCAAATGTCACAGTGTCTATCAATTATTGATAGACATGCATAGAAAACTGCATTTATTCCTTATTCTATCTGCCTCTAGCTGGTGCGTCGTTGAGCTGTCATGTGTTTACTGTGTGTAGATGTTGTTGTGTAAAGTCTAATTCCTGATGCAAGCATTGTTCTTAGTGTAGGTTAGAGCATGTTTACACTTGTAGTTTAAATTTAAATTCAAATGCAATTTTCAGCGTGTCTTCCTCTGTGTCTCTTCTCTGTACGTCCTGCCAGCTCACAAAGTAGTTACACACCATTTATCTCACAGAAATTGGTCTACTTTGTTGACATACAGTGAAAAGGTTCAAGAAATATGTCTACAAAATGAAGAAATTGATCTTCAAGCTCTGTTGGTCTATTATGAATCATCTTCAGGGACATTGGCTTGGATACAAAGCATCATTCTCTACCTACTAGAGGCTGAATGCTTAGTGATTTAGAAGCTGATGGTGAATGTTGTGGAGGATGATAGTGAAAATCCAAACATCCAATCCAAAGTACTTATCCAAACAAAATGTTTGAATGTGTGGCTGCATTTCAGTAGACTCGACAACAATCCAGCAAAGCACAATATTTGCAAGATGATCAAATATTAGCAGTATGACAAAAATGCTTTGACGTTTTCCCACACTGCATAGTCTATATCCATCTATATCCATGACAAATGTCTGTGGGAAGTGGCTAAATGTATGATTAAAAAAGTACTTTCTTTTACACAAGCGAATCCCCACAGCTGTGGTGTGTTAACTGCTTCATTAAAGGTAAGAGTTATGTGTGAGATGACGAAGCTCTTAATCCAGGATACAACCACAGCTGCTGGAACTGTTAACTAAGACCCTCATCTCTGCGTAGCTCAACGTGAGAACACAGATTCTGGTTTTATTTGAAATTCAAGCTCAACCATTTGATTATTGTGTTTTTCCAAATTCAAACTCCGCCCAAGACTGTTTCGGGGGAGTTGTTTGCAGAGGAGGACAAAGGGAAAATGAAGAACAATAGAAGGGAATCCAACTTGACAGAGACCTGCCTCCCATCCATAGCTCTGCAGACACTGCTCTCTGGTGGCAAGAACAGACACTGACCCAGCAATCACATTTATTTATGGTATTCATATATTTATGGTATATATGGACCCTGAAAAGGAAAGAAAAGAAATGATTAAATGAATGAATGACACATTTATGGTAATGACAGAGGAGATTGTTCAGAAAGTTGAACCCTTGCAGACAGGAAAGACCCCCTAGCTTGAATGGCATCTCTATTGAAGCCTATCAGATGTATTAAATAACCCCTGCTGCCCTGGTTCAATTTATCATTTCATATAGAAAACATTTACACCTCTCAACAGGAAGAGGTGGTCGTTCTTTTATTGAAACAAGATGTGAAGGGTATTCCTAAGGTACCCGGTTCATTCCCACTGCAATGTTGTGATGCAGACATCACATTTAGTTTCATGTGCCAGCTAATATAATTCACCGGGACCAATCTGTTTTCGAGGCATGTACAATATGTGGTTGATAACATCAGCCAGCCATTTGAGATAATAAGAAATTATAAAGATAACATTTATAGAAGCATTTGAGATAGCATTTGATTTATTTTAATTTTGGTGAATAATTAAAAAAAGATCGGGGGAGGATATTGGGCATAAAGAAAGTCGTGGAGTTAAAAGATCAGAAGCATATGGGTGATGCTACTGTTGGTCTTTTTGCCAAGATTTTGTGTTTACCAATAAAATATGTAGGTTGGTAGCTCAGTTAACATAGTTGTTGTGGATGTATCTCATGATGCAATAGATCATCCTAAATCAGATAGGATCTCTCAGCCATGAAAAGGGAAACATTTGACATTATTTGTACAGTATACCCACTACCAATAATTGCTCAGACTACCAGCTGAGAAATACCTACAATTTAAAGTCATTTCTATCCTTTTCTGACTTGGTGCTGACTGGTGTAACTCTGTGAAACTCTTTCTGGTCCACAACTAGTTCAGAATGCTGCAGCCAGTCTTTTAATTAGAACTAAGGTGACGCGAGGTTTTGATGCAAAGCGATCTGACGGTCGGCCTTGATCACCGCTAGTTCTTTGACGTCAGCTTGGTGTGTCTGGGCCTTAAGAGGAGAGATCATGTAATCCCTTTTTATGAACTTGCATGGGCCTCCAGTAGATTTCACCATCATTTTCAAGATTTTAATGATTACTCTGAGTTTGTACAGAAACGTTTGAAACTATTTTCATTGTCAATAATGCGCATGTTTGTGTGGGTGCAATTCATACCAATAGAGGTCAATAAAAGTCACAGATTACTTAATGTCATTTCATTTTAGCTTTGTGGGAATTGTGGGAATTTCCACCGGTCCGGATGTGCTTTTGAATATTAGTGTCTGAGCCCCTCAGATATTTTCAAAATAAGATTCAATAACAAATGACAGCCAATCGATTTCAAGCCAATCTTGGTCTCATTGTAGCAGTCAATAAAAGAAAGTGTCCTACGGCCCTCCGTCACCGTCTGGTTCCTCTCCACCTACGCCCACTCCAAGGACAAGCTCCAATATATTGGCAGCTGAGTGGGTGATTGGCTATCAGCTGCCTTCCATTGAGGTTACTCTTTATCACCACTCAGCGTTGCTCACACACAATCTTGGCCTACTCACAGGGATTACTGTTTTCCATCACTACAATGCATTTTGATGGTTTGGATTCCAGAGAGGCAGTAGACCAGTGTAAATTGGCATAGTGGGGGTTGGTGACTTCTCCTCACATATCGTCATAACGTGTGTTTGAATGGTCAAAACCATACAGGAATCACCTGACTTCTCTACAAATGACTTCCCATCCAAAATATCAAGCCTATCCCATTTAATTGCTGATAACTATAGAAGTATACTACATGCTGATAACTATATGAAGTAGAAGTACCTTTATTTAATATAAAGGTACAATAAGGTATAAAGGTATAAAGTTAATTACTGTTAAAGTTAGTTACTGACTTATTTCCACCTGGGTAACTTTTTAACAGTAATTTTAGTTTTTAATGAGGGATATTCTAATGAATCAGATGGTTTATTTATTGATATTAATTATCTATCACACTCTCAGCAGTGAGGAGCTTTGCTCCTGTGGCACTGTATCTTATCTGACCTGCTCTAATATCCAAGAAGTATATGCTTTTAAAAGCGTTTATTTTGTAGAAGGATGCTTTTTAATTAGCCCACTAGTGCATGAAGACGTGGGTAGAAGTAAACGTATTGTTATGGTTGTGTGATATTCACTTTTGTTCAGGAGCCCTGAAGCATGGCAGCTAAAGCGGAGGTAGATAGGTAAAGGTGGAAGTAGATGTTACAGTACGTCTCAAGATGTCCAGGAACAGACAGTGTTATTGCTGTGGATGAGGTCCACATTACATATGATGTTAATGATACTTTTTTGAGGCAATGAATGATGTCGAATTGGGTTTTAGTTTTTTGGTCAATGTATTAAACTATGTTAATGCTAAATTTGTTGTTATTAAATTGCTAACTAGATGTAGTAGCCTAGTATATACTTTTATAATAAGAATTAAGACTGCGCTTACAAACCTGTCATGGTGTGTTATTTTTAGGCTTTTCTTGAACCCACATCTGTGAAGCTGCTTTCAGATAATGCCATCACCTCCCTGGCTTTGACTGGTCAGGGGGAACATCACACCAGGACTGGACCATCGTCGTCTGGGGTCAATCCAATCACCGCTCACATACCCGCCTGTATATTGGCTTCAGAGAATGCAACTAGAAACACGTTTCCTCCAGTTGTAAGCACGCAAAATTTATTTTTTGGGGGAATGGAAGTAATAAGAGCAAGGTGCAAATTATACTGTGACAGTAAATTAATTAAGTCTAAGCACCAGAAACATATACAGCAATAGGACTCAACAATTCACTCAACCTAGACACAGTAACAGCAAATAGTGAGCTACTGTAATCCGCCGTGTGCTCTGTAGCAGCAGGAACGATAGTGGTGTAGCTCACATTGCTAGCATCTAGTTCACGTTTTTGTTGTGGTGTTACTTTTCTCTTTGACATATCTGCCATTCAGACTGCAGCGAATGCTGAAATATATAAAACTTTAAAGTGAAAGGGAATTTACACACTGTGGCGCGTGTTAACAGAGCTTCTCTATAGGTTACATCTCAGGGGGAAATTGTATAATCCACCATGGGAGTGGTTATATTTGCAATACACTTTTTATATACAATATACTGTCACAGAACCACATCTGAATATTTAAAATTTCATTTAAGCAGATGTTTTTTAAAAGACATCCCCAACAGCTGCCCTGGCAACTTGATCCGGTTCTGATCCCCCTGCCCTGCCCTGCCCTGCCCCCCCCCATCCAACAACAGGGTAAGCATTCAACAACATGGTAAGCATCCAACAACAGGGTAAGCATTCAACAACAAAAATGATGATTGGTTGATTTTATTTGTCTGTCTTAACAACTGATTGTCCCGTGTAAAACATCCCACTTCCCACATGACAATCTAATGTACAACTTCCATTTAATACTGGCTGCATCATGTGGCCAGTAAGGGCAAGCTGTGGTGTAAAAGGATAACAGAGCATGTTTTATTTCAAAGATTTAAACGTAAAGCTGGACAGATCAAACCAGCAACGGAACTTGATTGGAAAACAATGGAAATGCAAAATGATCGTCTTCGCATAAAGCCCTCACCATCAAGTCAGACAGAGATTTTTTTGGGGCTTTAACCACTGACTGCTTCTACTCACTGCACACTGCGTCACAAACCTCAGGAACTATATCCATGTGCCATAATGTTCAAACGTCATTTCCTCCTACTCAGTATAACCATAACGCTGTCCCTGTACATAGATTGATGCTCAACATTGTTCAGTGCATGCATAAGTTATGCCATGCTGCTTGAAAGGTGAACATCATGCTGTATAATCATGTATTGTATGTTTAGCATTGTCCCCTTGTATAGAACACAAGGTCCCTGTGTGCCAGCAAGTAAATAAATACATACATAAAAACAATGTACTACATTCAAACCATACTAAAGCCCAAACACTGATGTCTAGGGCTGCAACTAACGATTATTTTCATTATCGATTAATCTGTCGATCATTTTCTCGATTTATTGATTAGTTGTCTGGTCCATAAAATGTCAGGAAATGTTGATCGGTGTTTCCCAAAGCCCAAGGTCCTCAAATGTCTTGTTTTGTCCACAAACCAAAGATACTCAGTTTACTGTTATGGAGGACTAAAGAAATCAGAACATATTCACATTTGAGAAGCTGAAATCAGAGAATCTGGGGTTGTACTGACCTCTGCCTCTGTGTGTGATGGCCAGATTCATATCTTCACTTCACACCTTCTCAGTTGTAGCTTGGTCCCTTGTTTTACAGGTTTTCAAGGCATTTGAGGCATTATATGATTTGGGGGCACGCAGCTAAAGGGGAAGTCATCAGACTGGATTTAGAAGAGGGTGTCCTAGGGGTCCCCAGAGATCAGGGTTGGCTACTGTGAGTCCTTTAAAACTGATTGCTGAGGGCTCTTTGTGTTGCAAATTATGGTCCCACAAACATTTCGAGGCAGAAATATCAGTGGACAGAGGGGTGGAAACTATTTTTCAGCACACGTTAGCTTACTGGCAAAGAGAGGAGTAAAGAATGAATTCTGTTAAAAATATGAAGAAAATTAAATGGCAAAGGACTTGTTTTTTCATTAATTCAGCTCACCTGGATAGCATAGAAAAGTTAGCACAGCTAGACAGCATTTTTTAAGCTAGTAACAAGAGTGCATGGTTGCATTTCTGCTTGTAACTGACACAGAAAATAACCATTTTATCTTCTTACTCCTAAATTGTAACAAGAACCTTTAGAAGCAAATGTTTGACATAACACTGGTCTAAAGGTCTGCTGTGTAGTGGATGGCGACGGTGTGCAGTGGAGACGGACAGCAAACACAGGAAAGATGACATGCCATAAAAGGTAATGACTCAGAAGCATACAGGTCATGAGTCAGACTCAAAACTAATATTGTCCTGAGTAGACAGCCCGTGCTCTGGACTGTGGAAGGACACCCTGATGCTGCACATTATTTCCTGTAATAAAAGTGAATTATGTCTCTCTATCCATTACAACTGATGGACGTCATCTCCCAATAGCACAAGTGATAAAAACCATGGCAGTGATGAAATGAAGGGGGCTTGCATTTGTGGACAAACGGGGACACAAAGCAATGAACTTCAGAGGACAGTTTATTTGAACTTGAAATCATTTACAGCAGTTCCACTGGAAAGAAAGGAAAAAGAAAAAGTCATAATCACATTAAAACTATGGTGCTATGTACAGGGAGGATGCAGCTGAATAGTGCAGAAGGCACAGGAGTGGTTGAATACTTGCCTCTAAGCGCTGCTGAAATGACAGGAAGGAAAACAAGGTGACATAGTGGCCTTTTACTGTATCAGAGGCCATTATTTTACGTCTACTGTCGAGCTGAGAGTACGATGTAAATTTAAGTGATTTAGGAGAATATGCCTCCCGTTGCTACTCCAGTCATTTGTGACATACAGTACTAGTTTAGATACTATGACAGCAAGCGTCTAGTCCTTCAAAATATATTTCTCTAAATTTACACTTTTAACAAAGCTCATTATTTGAGGTGAACATACCTCAGATGAACAGAATTGCTTTACAGGGCCAAGGGAATCACGTTGGTGCTGATCTTAAACTAGCAGACAGGAAGTGATACTTTTTATTGTAAAGCCAATATGTATTGTACAACATGTGATATGTGAATATGCATTAGTGATCAATAAGCACAAATCAAACTTAAAAGAAACTGCATAATGTTAAGGCAATTTGCAATATGGAGGTGCAATTCTCAACACAGAGGAAACCACAGAATCAAATATGTAGGGATAGGTAGCAGATAAATGCAGGTCACTGACACGGATAATGACGGTTTGGCAATAATATGACATGTTTCACATCTTAAAGTTCCCTTCATTCGTAGATCAACCCCAAAATATCTGGCCTGCTGTGAGCTGCCAGATCTTCCAACGAAGCATTTCAACTCAGCTGAATCCGACAGTGAAAGCACAAAGAGATGAGAATGAGAATAATAAAGATTCATACTCAAAATGTGAGAAACATCGGAATTAGGAAGACTTGCCTTAAAGACGGTTCTCTCAATCACAGATAAAAGAAGTTAAATAAAATTGAAGAATGTACAATGTGTTCGATACAATAAAGTGACAGGAAATTAACTTTTGCCACAGGAAAAAAAAATCATAAGAATACCAACTCAAAATCAAGTCAAGGCTTTCAAAAGAAAAACTACATCAAATTGCAAATCACTTGGAATTCTGATGTCTGTATTATTTCGTAAATGTTGCATCTCGGCTTTAGATTATAATGCTTTTAAAAAGTACATTCAGTAGGTACATCAATTATGGAACAAATGTAAAACACAGAGGTAAGTAAAATGTATCAATAATTTAAAAAAATAAAGTCTTACATGATAGACAGTAAAGGCGGGCTCAGATAGTGTTTTTCATTCGCTAGAGTGGGTAATCAACTGCACCTTCTCTGGGCTTTTTAAATAAGCTACAACAACTTTAACAGATCAAGAGTGGTCACTAACTCAGGATTCTGACATTTATAACACCCAATGATCCAATTAGAGCAATATCAGATTTTTTTATTGCCTCTACTGTAGTGATTTTATATGCGTTGATGTGTACATTTGGAATATACGATTGTCAGTCAGCGGTGCTCTCAAATGACAACCATCCCGCCATCGGAAAAGCAAAGAATTTCGTCCTTTAGGCCACACCGAGTTAGAGCAGCTGACCGAGAGCCCTGCACTTCATGTGAAAATGTGCAAACTTTAGCAGGGAGAGAGTTGGGGAGGGGAGCTTTTATTTTTGTGCCCAGCCAGATCAATCGATGGTTCACATTAGGTATTGAGGAAACAAAAAACTAAGCATCTGAAATGATACTTTTAGTGTTAGTGGAGTCTTCAGATTTCAGAAAACCTCAGTCTAAGGCCGCCTTTATTCATCCCAGCATTTCCAAAACTCTTACACACTCACTCTCTTACACACCAAATGAGTTTTTGCACATTTTGCTGCACTGCAAAATTATTTAAAAAAGCAATTATTCCTCATCATTTTTGCTCCATATAAATTTTACACCTTCACTCATTCAAAAATACAATTCAATCTTTACTTCAACCGAATACTTTGTATAGATCTGACAAAAAATAACCACATTCTTAGATCATTTTGTAGTGCAAAATGTGCAAGAAGTCAGAAAGTGCACCAACTGTTCAATATGACTAAACACTTCAACAGGTGCAATTGATAGATTTAAAATAAAAGCAGAAGTAAATCAAACGCATCCCAAAATTCAAAAACTCAAGGGCCATTTGACATTTCCAACATTATTAGTACAAAGGGGATCACAAGTTGGATTTCAAGTCATAGGCTAATCATATTGGAAGAGAAACAAAATGTAAGAGATGGTTACTTGAAGAAGGGATTCACCTGTTTTGAAACAAGCAAGTCCATTGTATTCAAAGCAAGATCAGGTCTTGCTTCGTCCAGGTGCCAAAAAAAGACCGGAACATCACATGAATCTAGAAGCCACAAACACAAAACTGCTGCAGAGACTGGCAGCAAGTTAAAAAAAGTGTCAGGTGAATGAAGACAGAGAAAAATGATTTTCTTTTGAATACTCAACATAAGAAGATAGGCAGGAGCTTATTTATCTGCCCTCACAATGGGCTTATGGGCTTGCTGAGAAGCCCATTGGCTGAAACCAAGACAATGGGCCTCATTTATCTTAGTGTTCGTACTGTATGCTGCTCATATATTGTGTACAGTGCAGTCATGCTACAACTTTACTCTTTTAACATTGCAGACGTGGGAAAATATCTATATATCTGTTACCTTGATGAATCTAAAATGTTATTTATTGAAGAGTTCATTAAAATAACACTTATCTCTGCAGTTGGAGCTCTGGACATTGGGCTGCTGGTGGACAGTTCCAGCAGATGTTCATGGGCAATGCAGCGTTCATGGTGATAAATGTGAAACGACAGTGGCCTACAGCCCAAGTTAAGAACTGTGAATGACTTCAACAGTGCTGGTAGTACTTAGGCCCACTGGACAGTGGCTTCTATAAACAGTTGGCCATGCAGCACATAAAAACATTTAACTGCAGCTTCTCTGACAAATTTGGTTAAGAACTACCGTAATCAGGATCAAGAGCATAATTAAGCTGGCAAACTACATACGGCTACTTTTCAAGTAACTTTATATGACGCCTAATTCTGACAGAAGTTTAATTACAAGTGTTAATTTGTCTTCCCTGTTGAGACTCCGATGACAGAAATTGCACCATAAATGAGTCGCAACGATCTCCACCTCGAGCAAATAACGTGGCCCGGGTATTTAAAGCACCTTTTAGTCCAGCCAAATACATTTTAAGTGACCAAACATCATGCTTTGTTCACTTGGGGGGGGGACAAACAAAATCTTGTATACAAGATATCCGAAAGCATACAACGCTTGCGCAACCCATTTTCTCTGTGGATTCAAAAGCCATTTATTTGTATTGGGTTTGGTAAATGAGGCCCAGTGACTGTTGCTCTGGAATCTGGTCTTCTGCTCTGTTGATATACATGTACTGCATGTTATGACATGGCACGAAGGGACTCAGGCAAAATGAAACAAACAAAAAAAGGTTTTGTATTGAATATCAGAGTTCCTACAAATATTTACACCGTAGATACAGGCACTTATATATCTTTGGTTGGAGAAACCCAACATTGCAAGAGAAATGCATTCACAGAGCTTTTGTGTCCCTTATTGTATTTCCGGGGTGCACTAGGCAACTGGTATGTGTATTTTTATTTCTTTGAGTTTGACCATGGTACAGTTCAGTTCTGACAGAACTCTCTGATGCCTTTTTAACCCTCTGACAACGCCACCTGGAAAAAAAAACAGAAGAAATATGTTCAGGTGCAACTTCCCAACTCAATAAAATGGCTCATTGCATGCAAAACACACGATAATTCATAAGTGATCAGCAAAACAATTAACAGTGATACTGAATGCAAGTTTATAGAATTAAGTCTTACAAGACTATCAGACTAAAAGTTTGCTTATCATTTTTCCTCAGGCAAGTAGTTCCAAAGTTTAGGGTAGAGGGAGGGAGGAGGTCAAGTTAAGTTGCACATCAGTATACACGATGTACAGTAAGTAATGAGCATTAGCATTATGTTTCAATTAGCATTATGCATCATTAGCAATATGTATCATGTAGTATATATCAAAGCATTTGCACACTCCCAGTTCAGACAATACAAAGTCTGTGACATGAACTTTAAAATCAGACAAGGTAAGAAGGGCCTGTAGCGTCAGAGTTTTTTGAAGTCCGTTCCAGGTAGAGGGAGTTATAGTAAACACTTTTGGTGCAACTTAGACACATCATCAGTGATGTATCCTGGGGTCACTGGGTGTTTCGGGTCTCGCAACATCATACACCCTCGCCCAGGCGACCCAGCCGGGGTGATCAAGTCCCGGCTTGTGTCTAAGTAGCGCGTGTGGTCCACGGATCTCCCCTCTTGATCCACAGCCATCTTGGCGCTTTTTCAGCCGCGTCAGTGATGTTTTTGATGGCTTTTCTGTTGTGCAGTCCCTTCCCTCCCAGCATCTTCAGTGCCCTGATGAGTGACTGGCCGACAAAACCTCTGCATCCAACCTCGATGGGGTTGCATCGGGTCCTCCAGCCCCTGCTTCGGCATTCGCCTGCTAGTTCCTCATACTTGGCCCTCTTCCTCTCGAACGCCTCCTCCTGGATTTTAAACATGCTCTATAATAGCTGTAATCTAGGAAGTCCAAATATAGAGTTGACAAATAGCAAATAATTGATTGAGCATAAAATGCAAAATGGCGGAAAAACTACCATGCTGGAAATAACAACCACGATGGGTAATTTGTGTAAT